>JBAMCP010000262.1:0-50587 GCA_037075105.1 Lissocephala sabroskyi
AGCCTATCACACAGGTGCTAATTAAAAATCTGTTGCATGCTTTTGAGTGCTCGTTGGCGCGCAATTTGAATTGCGATGTGAAAATAGAAAATCCGGAAAATGCCCACAAATCGGTTAATGGCCGGGAAAATTGAAATACAAGTATGTAATTAAAACTTTTACATTGCTAAGCTTAAACTAAGCCTATAATTTATTTGTTAATTGATAGTTGTATTATTATGTAAGTATGCGTGGATATATTTGCCCCGATATCTGTACCGATCTGCCTGCGGACCTGCTCAACAGAAATGAGTCCTTATTCGTGCTCATATCTCGGCAACCGCTTGACCTTTTAAAAAAGTAATAATGCGCCGCCAAAATTTTCCCGCGCTTTTTTCCGAATTAAAACAAATAAATCGATTAATCGATTGTTTAGGGCGGCAAATATAATTGCATTTCGAACATTACATACAATTGAATTACATACGAGTACAAAATGCATTTTAAAATAGTCAATATTCGTATTATCTATCATATAAGTGCACTGCTTCAAAACGAAAGTAACAAAGTCTCCTAACATCGAGCCGCCTCGACGATATCAATACTCGCGGTACCTAGCTTATAAATGTGTAAATCGATAGGTACTTTTTAGAGACTAAACGAAGGGAACAATACAATACAGTCTGGGAGTCCTTCAACTCCAGGCACACATTCTACGTGAGCGGAGTGGCCGGGGCAGAGGCTGGGGCCACCGGAGTCGTTGTGGCTGGCACAGTGCCGGCCGTGGCCGTGGCCGTGAGCAGGACCTCCTGTTCGGGTATGATGGAGACGGCTTCCTTGACGTAACCGTAGATGTGCTTCCTTGTATCGCCGACCACGTCCCGGACCATGGCCTTGAAGAAGTTGGTGTGGTGCGGGGCCTCCGCGTAGCGTTCGTACTGGTCGAGGGAGTCCTGCAGCTTGAGCGTGAGATCGTAGTTCTTGCGCACAACGTCGAGGATCTGCTCCTCAGTGGGCGTGGACAGGCCCTGCTCGGCCAGCCACTCCTTGATTTTGTTCTGGAAATGCTTCACAATCGCCAGGATGTTGACCAGCGAGTTCAGCAGCTTAATTACGTCCTCTTTGTACTCGCAGTCCGGCATCGTCGTATAGCGAAGCACTGGAACGCAAATAAAGCATTAAATGGGGAAACCTGGAGCTGCATCAGAGGGACTTACCCATGGCATGGATTTCGGTGAAGACCTTCTCCTCGCGGTTGAGCTCGTAGTAGAGCTCATCGTAGCTGTTGGTGGTGGCCAGGAATGTGTCGCCGTAGGTAATGAAGAGGTTGAAGATGTTGACCACCTGCAGCGACAGATGGAAGATATTGCACTTCTTGACCAGCGTCTGCTCCTGGTTGACCAGGAACCGCAGCAGGCCGATCAAGGCCGACCAGAGCTCCTTCCACGGGTAGTTGAGGCGCACGCGGCAGCGCTTCTGGTAGCACAGGATCCGGTGGATGACCCCGATGCACAGCAAGTACAGCTCCATGGGGAACTTCTTCATTAAATGCGAGACGATGAACTCGACCAGCAGGTCGAGCAGCGTGGCAGCCAGCGGCTGGGATTTGCCTACGCGGTCCACGTTGAGCTTGCGGTGGCGCATCTGCGCCCGATGCAGCATCACCTTGAAGGTGAGGTTGCTGTCGTGCATCATGGAGTTGGCGTACTGGTCCTCCGATATGCAGGTGAGGATGAGGAAGCACAGCTTCAAGTTCGCAATGCTCGATTCGTTTTTGTTGTCCTGCATTACAATTGAGCTGCAACAAGCAAACTAATCAGTTAAGTCCTTCAAAAGTCGCCTTATAATCTACCTACCAGTATTGAAAGACCGCAACGAGGAGATTTGTGGGATACTGCGTCATATCGATGATGGGGGCGTTGGCCAAGTCCGGCACCGGCTGGGTCAGGCTGAGGGTGTTGCTGGGCGAGGGCGGCGCGCTGGACTCGGCCTGCGTGTGCGCCAGGGTGGTGATGAAGTTCCTGTTCAAATGCACAGCCTCGTAGAGGGCCAGCAGGAGGCCGTTGTTGGCCTTGATCTGCTGGACCCGCTCACAGCCTTCGTCGGAGACGAACATGTTGCCCACATGGCCCACGATGTTCGAGAGGGAGGAGAACCAGGACGAGGACTGCACATTGTTCAGGCTCTGCATGTACTGCCGGCAGAAATCAATCAGCGACTGCGAGATCATTTGCCCGTAGCTAAAAAATTCCCAAATGAGTTTTTATCGGAAGATAAGAACGAATGACTCACCCGTTCAGTGCCAGCTCATCGGCCAGAATGGAGAGCTGCACCACATAAGGGTTCGTGGCCTCGTGCTTCCGATAGTTGACCAGAATGGTCAGCAGGATGACAATGTCATGGCCGTGCTGGGTGCGGAAGGTGGGGTCGGAGAGCAGGCGGACGAACGAGTCGAACAGGCTGTTCATCATCAGATACTCGAGGAGGACGTTCTGGCTGACGTTGTCGGTGCCCGTGACCAGCACCAGCAGCAGCTTGAGGCACATGAAGCGGGCATTCTCCGTGACCTCCGCGCCGATCAATATCCGATTGCAGTACTGCATGAGGAGCTTGAGCCAGTCGTCCATCTTCTCGTAGCCGAAGATCTCGCTGAGTATGTTGAACGTGGCATCCGCACTGGACTTCTTGAAAATGGCGTAGAAGAGGGAGCACAGGGTCTGCAGGCTGTTGCACAGGCGTTTCGGGTGGTCCTCTGCTGGGGAAAGTGAAAGTTCAGTAGAAAGTTGAGAGTGGCACGTGGAAGAGGCCAACTCACCTGCGTTCAGCATCTCGATGCATTTCTGGAAGAGGGTATTCAGATTGCCTTTAACTATTTGCAGCTGCTCGCTGTTGAGCTTGCTGATTTCGTTCTCCAGGGACTCCACGTTGGGCTGGAGCAGGAAGAACTCATTCCAGAACTCGGGGCTGTCGGCAGTGGGGTCCTCGCCGCGGAAAAACAATTCGTAGATGTGGACGACCTTTTCCTTGGGGCGCTTGTTGGAGCCGCTGCCGCTACGCTTTCGTGAGGTCATCGCTGTGCTGCTGCAAGGGCGTTGCCTTTGTGTGTCCACTTTGCGGCGTTTTTATTTTTGGGCCTGCAGTGCGGAGTTCCGTGTTTCTCCTGGGAGTAAATGCAGACGGGGATTTAAAGAAGAACCTGCCGCTTTCAGCAGCTCCGTGCAACGTATTCCGGCTATGTATAGTCACATGTGCCTGGCGCTCTCTGGCTCGCAATTTATAATTTATATTGTCCCTGCAACGCGCAATTTAATTTTTGTTTTCGCCCTTTCAATCTTCTTCTTTCCGACTGCGACAACCAAAGTTGCCAAGTCCAATTTTCTTTTATAAAAAAACTGAGACTGCAGAGGAACATGGCATTTTAAATTAATAAATTGTAAAGTATTTTAAAATTACTTATTAATGTATTATGATTAAATCTAATTAGAGTTAAATTAAAGAAGAGCTAGCCAGAGTTGCCCCCGCCTGGAATTGTTCACTTGTTGATCTAGTTCGTTGCGGGAGTTCGTTCAAAAGCGGTCAGCTGTTTGTTAACACGCAATAGAAATTTCGTATTTATTATTAAAGTGAATCAATTGCAATTGAGAAATGTCGCTGTTCAGGAGCTCCCGCTTGCTTACTTCCCAGCTGAGGCGCGTCCAAAGCGTGCCCGTCGCCCTCTACCACGAAAATGTAAGTCACAATTCCCCCCGGCGTATTTCGTAATGCATGCGTCTCATTTTATACTAAACAAAATGTGCGCCTGTGTTTGTTTGTTATTTCACAATTCTTGCACGCCGCATTCAACGCGGCACGCAAAGCGATAAGAATGATAACATAATAATGGATTTATTTATCAGGTCGTTGAACACTACGAGAACCCGCGCAATGTGGGCTCGCTGGACAAAAAGGACGCCAGCGTGGGCACCGGCCTGGTGGGCGCGCCCGCCTGCGGCGATGTGATGAAATTACAAATCAAAGTCGACGAGAACGGCAAAATAATCGATGCCAAGTTCAAGACCTTCGGCTGCGGCTCGGCTATCGCCAGCAGCTCGCTGGCCACCGAATGGGTGAAGGGCAAGTCCATCGACGAGGCGGGCAAGCTAAAGAACTCCGACATCGCCAAGGAGCTGCGCCTGCCCCCCGTCAAGCTGCACTGCTCCATGCTGGCCGAGGACGCCATCAAGGCGGCCCTGGCCGACTACAAGATCAAGCAGGGGAAGAAGGAGGCTGCCAACTAAACTGGCCCACTAACTAGCGATTATATTATCCATATTACCACAGATATATTTGCCACGTTCTACTGTAGTTTATAGCTTGCCAAAGTTGGCTGAAAGCAAAGGGTAAGGCGGACGGACAGACAAACAGCCCGAACATCGATTAATCGATTCTCTTGCAGGTTCGCCGCGGGCGCTGTACAAAGGCATACGGAAATTATATATTTTTGGATAGCAAAAAGGATTCTAATACTGATGTACTGATTTTGAGTGTGTAAATGTTAAATCGTGGCTACGAAAGGACGAGTTCCTAGCGAACCACATAAAGGATAAATTCTCTGTTATGCAAGCTTAAGTTTAAATTAAAGAGCAAATCTGTTTCTCGTTTTAGCAAGATCTTTGCCTTTTATTCGACGTGTGTTCGGGAGGGGAATCTCGTCTCGGAGATTTACGAGAGCCGCACGCTGACACCGCCGCCGCACTCACCCTGCTTTTTCACCTCGAAGGCTGCAAGGAAAATGCAAATTAATAAGACGAAAAACTGGAGTGTTTTTGCCACACTTACGATCGTCGGCATGCTGGCAATTGTAGTTGCCCATGACGCACTCGCTGCCGAAGGTGATGAGGCGCTCCTTGCTGCTGTTCTTGGCCTTGGCGCAGACGGGCTCGTACTCGTCGCAGACGCGGGAGCAGGCGGCGGCCTGCTTCTTGTTGTCCTTGGCGGGGCTGGCGGCCGCAAAGGCCAGCAGGCAGACGGCTGAAAGAAGCGTGATTTGAGTCAACGACAGGCGCTTATCTCGGCCGAGTGCATTGGCTGTCAGAGCGGCCAAAAGTTATCAGTAGATAACTTTGAAATCATTGATTTGATTTGTTACCTAGAAAAGCAAACACCGCGAAACGCATTTTGTAATTAGCACGAAACCGGCTTGGACGAGAGCTGGAATTGAACTGAATTCTGGAGGTGAGATCTCCAAGCTTTATATAAACGCTGCGGCGGTAGAACGCACACAAACAATAGACAAACAGACCGACGGAAAGCACTATGGGAATCACTCGCCCACTCGCGAAAAAAGCGGAGGATAATGCGGGAGGAGAGGGCAACTCGGGGGGCCCTCCAGTCTGTCGACTGGCGGGCGACGGCTTTTGAGTGACACGCGTCGTTTGTTTTGGGGCTTAATTTCCATCCACCCGCCGGGGGCGATCGGCCCACTGCACCGCCGGAGGTTAATACAATAATTGGACAATATTATATAGCCGAATCCGCCCAGTTATGGACGGCGGTCGTTGGGGTTAAACAATAGAAAGGCAAAGCCGGGAGAGAGGCAGCTGAGGAGACGGGGGACTTGTTGACTTGCTGAGTAATTTTCTGATTGATGGGGAGAGAGCGATCTCGAGGGGATTAAGGCGTCGCTATCGGCGACTCCGATCCGCCTCACGTGAGCCCAATTATCGCTTTAAGGGGTTTGTTATCCGGCGGCGAATTTGTCGACTCAATTACTGAAACACTTTAAAATTTAATGGCATGCGAGCTACAAATGCGGATTCCTTGCCGCTCACACGACCTTGTACTTGAAACGCGAGTCGTGCTTGGCCACTTCCTGCAGGATATTCGTGTTCCTAAAGGCCGCCCCAGGCGTATAAACTCCGCCGCTAGGGAGAGAAGAAAATTAAACAAAATTCAGTGGGTTTTCTTGGCGTCGTCTTACTTTTCGGGCAGCTCGCCGGTCTCCTTGATTATGGTGATGGCGCTGCTCAGCAGAGCCACGCAGCCGACCCCGAAGAAAGGATTCTTCGAGCAGATCTTCACCTTCACCGAGCGTGGAGGCTCTGCCGCCTTGCCAGACGACTTCTGCCGGCAAGGCAAATGCGTGGCCGAGGGTTTGGGCGTGCAGTGCGGACTGGGACCCTTCGGCGCCGGAGCCTGGGTTTGTTGAGGTGGCGGCTCCTCGGCGGCCGACGAGCGCGGCGACGGCGAGGAGCCAGTGGCCTTGAAGGTCATGGAGAAGAGCAGCTGGTCGACGGACTGCTTGTCGATGCAAGAGGTGCTGCAGATGCCCAGGGAAAAGAGCCGCGGATAACGCAGCAGCAGCTCGCGGGTGCTGTCCGTTTGGGCCAAAACAAAGATCACAAGGAACCACACAAAAGCCAAGAAGGCAAAGAAGTAAGTGCTAAAAAGACAAAACGAATCAGGAGTTGGTCTTTTGGGAATCTTAAAATTTAAACTCACGGTAAAGTCAGATAGCTTCTGAGGCGAACGGGGGCTTTGTTCTCGTTCTTGCTGATGAACTCCTGGGAGGCCTGGACCACCTGGGCGTCTATGAGCGGCAGCGGCACGGACACCCCGTTGACCGGGTTTGGATCGTTTTTCGGGCACTTCTTCTTGGCCGGCGGTGGTGGCGGTGGCGGCGGCGGGGGATCGCACGAGGGCGAGGAAGCCGACTTGGTCAGCGAGGCTCTGACCTGGAGGGCAGCTGTGATGCAGGCCTGGGAAGCGGCCGACACGGCCGCTGGCATGGCCTGCTTGTTGCTGTCGGCCACAATCTGCCGGGAGTTGGCCATGGCAGCCACCACGCTCTTCCAGGTGCAACAGTTGATAAAAGGCACGAACGTTCCATGCTCCACAGTGCAGAACTGCAAATACGTCTCCACGGTTTTCACATTCCCTGGAAAATTTCATACTTTTAGCTAGAGAGGAGGACAACTGAGGATTCCTGGCTCACCTTTGAACTGCCGCTCGATGAAGTTGACGCCCACGTCGGCCACGAAGCTGAGGAACCCGCAGGAGGTGACCACATAGACCTTCTCGTTCTGGGCCTCCTCGTGGTACTTGAGCCGCAGCTGCTTCAGGAAACAGGGCTCTATGCTGGCGTCCACGTAGTGGGTGGCGGCCGCTATGCAGGCCTCGATCACATTGGCCGCCAGCTCCTCATAGGGGCCGGCGCAGTTGATGAGCAGGCGGCAGTGCTCGACCATCTCGAGCAGCTCGTCCTTGCTGTCGGCGTTGGCCACAAAGGTGGGCGTTTCCGAGATTGAAGTGCCAGTAAGCGAGCTCACATTCTTCAGCAAAGTGTCCAGGAGTTTCTACCGAAAAAAAAACAAATTAGCGAGGGTTTTGGGGTGGAAGTGGACTCACCTGGTTGCGGCCGGCTATGCCCCATTTGAAGCCTTGGAAAACGGTGGCGGCATGCATCACAGTGTAGCTGCCGAGGCTGCCGGTGGCTCCGAAGATGATGAAGTCCAGCTGGCGGTCGGTTTGGGAGGAGTTCGACTGCTTGGATTTGCCGTTTTTCTTGGGTTTTTCAGGCTCCTCTTTCTTTTTGGGCTGCTCTTCTTCCTCAGGCTCGTTGTCTTCCGGGGCCGAATTTCTTTTCTTCTCTTTGTTCTTACTTCCCTTCTTCTTGGCCTTTTCCTCTGGCTCAGGCTTCTCGTCGTCGGAAGTGGGGGAATTCTCCTTGGATTTCTTGGTTGATTCTTTGTTTTTGCTGCTCCTTTTCTTGGCTTTTGGTTGTTCGGCATCTTCCTCATCCACATCGCTTGGAGCTGGCTTATATGGGGTGTCTCTACGTGTAGAATTTTCCTCGTCCATCTCCGATTCCTCGTCATCACTTTTCCATTGCTTCTTCTTTTTTCGGTTTTTCTTGGAGTTTTCTTTGTTCTGACTCCTGCTCATGCCCAGCGCTGAGTCGTGCGTCGTTTTCCTTTTATCTTTTGTCCGGGAAACTGGCTTCCTCTCGTCAGTGGCTGTGCTAGGATCGTTGAGTTCAGGATCGGAATACGAAACGTTTTTCTCTGCAAAGAAGCAAAACAAAAGCTTAGCGAGGGCGCCAAATTCAAAATGGCGCCAGCAATAAGCTCCAAGTGAACTTGTTGTTATTCCGCTGTGAACTGGTTCGCCAGAAAATCAACACATCAGCCATTTAAAATTTTCTGCTGTAATTCTCGCTTCAAATAACGCAAAAAATCCTTTATAAAATCCCGGACAACACAAACCCACGTCATTTACTCAATGGAGCACAGAATGCAGTGGTTATTCACGCTCATCACAGTTGCCCTGGCGGTCAACGCGGCGTTTGCCGGCACCAACAACAGCAACCAAACCTCCACGGACTTCGTGGCCACCAAAGACTGGCAGGTGGTCAAGGAAGGCAAATTAAATAATCTCCTCTTATTAAACCAGACTAACGGCCTTGCCTTTCAGGTCAAGCAATACCGCAGGGTCTGCACGTGCGCATCAATTTGCAGAGCGGGGTGAAGGAGGCCAAGCTCCTCGACGAGAACGAAAGCCAACGCGAACGTGGCAGTGGCAGTGGAGGCGTCAGCGCCCTCCAATTGGGCGAGGAGAGCCCGCCCATGGGCCTGGACTACAAGCCCGACCTGCTCGACGATGCGCTGCGCTTCACCAAGGAAAAGAAAAAGGATTACGCGGAACTGCGAAAGGCCTACAAAGAATTCCAGAAGAATTTCCGCACAGACGCCGAACTGATTGTCCAACTGCTCAATGAATACCGCAATCTCACCAAGCCGCCCTCGGCCAGCGACCTTAAAGTCAAACTCAATGCCCTGGAGAACCTCGAGTATCTCGTGCATCAGATCGACAACGCCCTGCTTTTTATAGACAACGGAGGCCTGGACGATGTCCTGCTGCCGATTGTGGTAAACGAAACCAACACCGCGCTGCGGGTGTCGGCCATGCGCGTCTTGGGCGCCCTGGCTGGCAACAATCCAAAGGCCCAGATAAAAGTATTCGAGCGCAATTTCGGCTCGCATTTGGCCCAGATTCTGATGTCGTCAGCCAAGTCGGAATACTCCTCCGCCCTGCATGCCTTCGGCGCCCTGCTACGCAAGTTCCCCATGGCCCAGAAACGCATACTCTCCACCTCAGGCACCCAAGCCTTAGTTTCGGTACTCCGCGGTCAGGAAATCGAGCTGCGCACCAAAGGCCGGGCCATCACCCTAATCAGCGATTTGGTCCAGGAAAAGCACTTGGCTTTGGACTCTAGCAACGGCCCGCCAGACTCCGCCACCGAAATGCAATACGTGCTGGTCGAGCTGGAAACCTGGCTGCATAATCACAACTACTGCGCGGCCGTGGACACGCTGCTGTCGGAGGACTTCCTGCTGCTGCTCGAGCAGCCCGAGGCCCTCGAGCAGTTCGCCGTGGCGCTGACCGCCACCGAAGACCTGTGCCGCCCAGCCTGGTCCCAGAGCCCCAAGCTGAGGCACGCGCTGCTCACCATACGCAATCGGTACTCCCACACGGACGACGAGTACCGACTGGAGTTGTCCCAGCTGCTCAGCCAAATCTCCAATAGGCTGTTCGTTAAGAACAATAAGCACACCGAGCTCTAGGCTCCCCGACTGCTAGCTAGCCAATGTAGAATGTAAAATTAGCAGTGCATTTGAGTTAAGTACGCCAAAACCGCCCTTGTGATCGCCAAGTCCTTTTAAAGTCGAGTTATGTTCCAAACAAGAGAAAAAGAGAGAAGAGTAGGCAAAAATTTCGAGTTGTCAAAAAGAAAATATGATAAAACCAACCGCCTTGGCTTTCAGTTGACTGCCCGTGGATGCTTCCCAGGATACTCACTGTCCTCGCTGTGGGTCCGCAGGCAGTTTAGGCAGGGGAAGCACATGATGGACCGCCAGACTCCTGCCCGGTCATAGCAGGCGGAGGAAGTGAGCGTTTAAAGGACAAACAAGCGAAAAAGTAGAAAACTTAATTTTGATTTGCCTAAAGTCACTAGATTGGGGGAAATCTAAATAGGTCACTGGGGGTGTGACCCAAGAAATTTCAACACACACACCCCAAGGAGCTGCGGAAATGACTCCTGGCCGGCCGGCGTCCACTTGAAATTGCAGCAATTAACTGCATGCCAGCCCGGCCGACTTCGTTGCCAAGGAGAAAATCGCAATGTCAACAGAGAGGAAGAGCTTTCCGAGGGTTGCAACTGCCGGCTCACTCAGCCAGAACGGCCAGCTCGACGAAACAGGTGCCCCCGCCAGCAGGAGATGCGTCCGATCGACTGCTCCGGCCCAGGCGCGCGTGCGCAGTGCCTGGTAGCCATGGCAGCCGGGCCGCCGCCCCTCCCTCGCCGGTTGAAGTATCTGCTTTCAACCACTGCCTGGGCGACTGGCGGCGAGTGAGAGGCACTCCGACTCTCGGTGTGTGCGCTGGGCATGTGAGGAGTTTAAAT
This sequence comes from Lissocephala sabroskyi, assembly GCA_037075105.1. Taxonomy (NCBI): domain Eukaryota; kingdom Metazoa; phylum Arthropoda; class Insecta; order Diptera; family Drosophilidae; genus Lissocephala; species Lissocephala sabroskyi. Next base: position 10,424 of record JBAMCP010000262.1, read on the forward strand.
GGAAACGCTTGACGAGCGATGTGGAAACATTTTCAACACACAACTTGGGCCAAGCCGAAGAGAGTCTTCCCGACGACCAACACCACCACCGGCAGCGGCAACAACAACAATAATAAAAGCACCGGCTTTACAGGCCGACGACGGCGACTGTTGCCGCTCTGCGCGTCGTTTGGGGCGGGCGACGGGCATTGGCAACATTATGGAAAATCAGTTTTCAGTTTATGTTTTGAGCGTGTGGCAGCAGCATGTGGCAACGGCAGAAGCCGCAACTTAAAGCGGTTCAAATTCAAACGCCGAGTTTCCCCTCAAAAAAACTATAAAAAGTAAACCAACGAAAAGTGGATAAAAAATTAAATTTAACCCAAAGTTCTTAGAATTTTTAGCAATTTTCTCTGCTCCTCCCTCCTGCCATTCTAATTCCCTTCTACGCATTTGGACAGCGGAATTCCTAGCAATTGTTTGTTGACATGCGAAAAGCGGCGGGTGAAAAAGTTTAAAAACAACAAAAAACACCTACACACACCCGGGGGAGTGGTGTGTGTGCGTGTGTATTGGAAAATGCAAAACACTTTTTCCAGGTGAATGACTTTTTTGTGTACTTCCGCGACTTCCGGTCAAATTGTGTGTGTTTTCCATTTCGCCCGCCGCTGGCCGGCGCCCAACGGGTTTTTGTCCGCCGCCGATGCCATAAATCTAAAGGCAGAAGGCAGACGGACGAGTTTTAAGGCGGTTGGTCAGGAAGCCTTTGTCCAGTCCAGTCCACCTCGTCCTCAGGCAAAAGAAAGTGCCAACGCAAAGTCGCCAAGGAAACAACAACAAAGCCAAAGCCCAAAAAAAGTGGGCGAGGTGTGGGCCCAAAAATACCGCCAATTCCAACCCTCGGGGGCTGGCAACCAAACGACAATGACACATGTGGGTGACATCGGACTGAGAGGGGGGCCAATGTTCCAGTTGCTTTAGTTTCTATGCTAAAACGATTTGTCTAATAATCTTGTAATAATCTAGCCGGTGGCTCGGTGGCTCCTCGTTTGGGTCTGTGGCTTATCAAGATTTTCCTCTTTCCAGCCAAGAAAGTTGCATATAAAATCTGAAATGTGAATCGTTTACTGGGACATCAGTGATACGCCGCAGCAAACCTTCCCAACAACGGCCATAAAACAAAAAAGAGTGCAGAATGAAAGTTGGGGAAGTGAAATAAAAAGTGTGAAAATTCCCCCACGAAGAAATATGTAACGAGAAAAAAAACCAACCCATAAAGTGTTTAAAAAATAAACTGAAAAGCAAACAACAAAAATGTGGATAAAACTTCATTGGATATCGCTGATCTGCTCTATAAGTTGGACTCTCACCGTCAATGGTAAGCAGCCAAAAAATAACCACTATATCATTATTATTCCTATGAATTAAACTTCGTCTCTTTTCCGTTCCAAACTCGTTTGAATCTTAACCCTCAAACTTGCATAAGACAACCCATAAAACCGGGAGGGTTGGGGCTGTCGGGGGGCCAATGTCGCTTTACAGTTAAAGAACAAAGACGACGGCACTGTGAGGGGTTTTTTTTGCATGACCCTCGGGCAGAAGAACCGCCGGAGAAATCTCTGCCTCTCGATTTCGAGATCTTTTATTGCGGGCTAATTGCCGTTGGCATTGGGCAATGAACGTGCTCCGAAAGAAGATCAGAGACTACTTTCTGGGTTGGAAATCCTGCTGGTTAATTGACCGTTGGGATTTGTAAGACTGACCCTAATTAAGGTCTGTGCAACGTCCTCCAGCCATCAGCGAAGTTCAAGATCCCCTCAAGCGTAAATCCGCGAAAGCAGCTGATAAAAAATCGAGAGTGGCGCAGAGTCAAGGAAACTTTTCACCCGCAAATCCCCGCCGTCGCCGGCATTACATAAATTTGTTTTTCTTTTTTACAAAAAGGCCCTCAAACGAAAGTGCGACTCGCTACAAATTTGCCAAAATGAAAAGCCCCCCAAAACAAAAAAAAAAACGTTATGAAAATGAAGCCCAGGGCGGCGGCAACAAGAGAAAAGTTTCAACAACAAAAAACCAACCAAGCCGCCCGCTTTTGATGTTTTGGTTGAGCTTCCATATGCAATCGTCGGGGGTTTGATAAGTTTCCGTTCAGCTTGGTGATTTCCATGTGCGTGGAAGGAAGCGCCGAGCGAGTTTGGCAATCCCCAGATGTCGCCCGAGAGGGACAGAAACTCTGGCGGGGCCATTAAAAAATCTCGGGCAATTCTACGCCAGTTTATGACCTGCCGGGTCGTCAGTGAGGTATGAAAATGTAATGAACCGAAATTAATGCACTAAATGGAACTTGAAACTGGAGCACTTTGGAAATTGCTCCGAGAATTGCCCAGGTCACCAGCTAGTTGGACAGATGGGCAGACGGGCGGGTTTATCGCCGACTTTCAGGCCGCCGTACATAAGCCACGCTCGGTATATAAAGCCGTCGTGTATCGTCATAAATCGTTGGACCAGAACGCTGGCTGGTTGACGGTTGGGGGGCGGGTTGGGCTTTTTTTGAAGTTTTTCTTGGTTCGTGTTGGAAAAATTTATTGGGCATACGGCGCGACGACAGCGGAGACGATGACGACGTCACTTGGAATTTCACTGAGTCGTTGTCGCCCCAAAAGTCGAGGAGTTTTTACTTTTTTAAGGTTACTTGCGGTTACATGCACTTAATTAGTTTGTTTAAAAAAAAAACCCTCGATGACGAGTGCAGGAATTCGAAATGGAAAGCCCACGCATAAAAAATTCCCAGAGAACCCAAAATGACAAGGAACAAATTCTTTTATAAAGTACACAAAGCAATTTCAGATCGGCATTTTAATGGAGTGTGGAGAGGGGGGGAGAAGGTAAAAAATAAAATGAAGAGAAGAATACAATTTCTGCAGAGGTGGACAGCAAGTCCTCGAGGTTGAAATTGGTTTGGCTAAAAAGCTGCTCAACTCCACTCAGCGCCCTGAATTGCTTGCAGAAGTGGGCAGAAAGTTCTTGAGGTAACGGGATGTCTTTGGTTTCATTGAAATCTCTTCGAAGCAACTCAACAACTGCTCAACTCCACTCAGCAACTGAACTGCTTGATAGGTGGACAGAAAGTCCTCGAGGTTGAGGAAGCCGTCTTGAGTTTCATTAAAATCTGTTCTATTCGACTGCTCAACTCCACTCAGTCCCCTGAATTGCTTAAAGGGGTGGACGATAAGTCCTCGAAGTTGTGGATCGTCTTTAGCTTCATTTAAATCTGTTTGACTCAACAACTGCTCACCTCCACTCAACCCCTGAACTGCCAGTAACTCCTTGAGGTTTCTCAACGTCTTTGGCTTCATTGAAATCCCTTCAAAGCAACTCAACTCCACTCAGTCCCTGAACTGCCAGTAACTCCTCGAGGTTTCGGAACGTCTTAACTTTCTTTAATTCTCTTGAAAGCAACTCAACTTCAGCAACTGCTCAACTCCACTTGGTCCCCTGAACTGCTTGCCCAATAACACAATTAGAGTTTGACTTCTCCGGAAATGCAGTTAATTTGCAATTGCTCCCCCCCTCCCCATCACGATCTACTCTCTATCCTTGGAGGTGATCTTGAGGACTTTTTGAAAGGAAGCCCACAAATTGGCCATTATCATGAGGAGAAAACCCAAACAGATGATCATCAGCTGCCGCCGACTGGAGCTCAAACACTGCAACCAGATGTCCATTTCGGAGAGCCGGGCGGATGGGGAGAATTACGAAGACTTTATTAGAGCGTGGCCAGCGGAGCGGATCTCTTCGGATTCGGCCAGTGGTCGACGTACACCGAAAGCAAATTAAACTTGAAATTCGAAACAAGCAACACAACAACAAACACTAAAATCCAAAACTATTTGTCCGCCTGACAGTTTAAGTGGAGAAAAGCCGCTCACTTTGTTTTCTCTGTTTACTTTCTGGGCAGCCGTGGAGAGTGCAATTCTGGACAGCCGCTGCTACCTGGAGGGCGGCGGTTCGGCCGAGAGTTTCCTGGCCACAGAGGACCTCAAAGTCGGATCGATCATAGGCAAGCTAAGGATCAACGGGGACCCCAATGCGGACACAGGAGACATCAATTTATCGCTACGAGAGAAGAACTCGCCGGTGGAGATTCTACCCGGCTCCAAGGACCTGGCGCTGTCCGTGGAACTGGACAAAGAGGGGCTGAGAGGACCTTCCTCGATTTACGTGAATGTGATCTGCGTGCGCAGGCACTCCACGGACCCGGTGAGTAAACAAACCGCAGGACTCTTTGACCGCCCCAACTACGGATCCTAATTCCTAATAGCCAACCAATTAACCTATATAATACGGGGTTCTGGAGGTCCTGTGCGTGTCTACCAAAAAGACGATAACTGAAATTGGGTAAACACGAGTTCCTTGGTGTTCACACATTTCAAGTGGTCGAGGGGGAGGGGCGGGGGAAGGACTACCGCAGTTTCAGGTCTATAAACAATTGGAAACTTCGCAGACGACAACGCCTATTTCAATTTTAGAACGAAACCAGAAACATGGAAACTTTACTTTTACTTGCATGACGGCAGGACGAACAAGACGACTGCGGTCTGCCGCCACTACTGCCCATAAATTAGCCATTAGGACTTCCGTAAAGGAGTGCCAAGGAGCGGGCCACCTAAACATGCAAAGCAGCAGCGGCCGACGCCGATGAACCCTGGCCCCGGGGTCACTGACCAGAACTGGACGAGTGTTTGCCAGGCAAACAATTTTCGCTTAGTTTACCTTAAGTTTGGGGAAATTCTTGGACTTACCTCAGCTATCCTGTGGCCTGTGCCTTTCCAGAGCTTCGTCATCCCGGTGAATGTGCGAGTGACGGACGTGAACGACAATGCGCCCCAGTGGATTGGCACGCCCTACACTTTGACCCTCTCGGAGGTGACTGTACCGGGCACGCGGATCCTTCAAGGTGCCCGGGCCGAGGATGCCGACCAGCCGGGTCCGTTTTCCACTGTAGAATATCAGGTGCTCCCAGGGCCTTTCTCAGAGTACGTCCAGTTCCTTAATCCTCTCGAAGGCACCTTGGTCCTGAAGAAGGCTCTGGACTATGAGACCATGCAGAATTTCACGGTGAAGCTGCGGGCCCAGGACCAGGGCACGCCTCCCAAATACTCCGACACTGTGCTGCGTGTGGTGATCACCGATGCCGATGACCAGAATCCCAAGTTCCAGCGGGAATCCTACAGCGCCGAGCTGCCCACCGACGGGCGGCCGGGGGAGCTGCGCATTCGCCCGGAGCCCATACGGGCGGCCGACCAGGACGAGGGGATTTGTGCGCCCATTCAGTACACCATTGTCCAGTCCCAGGATGCCAAGTACTTCCGCATTCATCCCCACAACGGGGCGATTACCCTGCTCACGCCCATCGGCTACTCGGATCTCACGCACGGGGCCACTTTGGTGGTCAAGGGCACGCAGATTGACAATCCCGATCGCTATGCCCTGACCACCATCCAGTTGAGCCGGCCGGGCACCCACAGCGACATGAGCACTCTGGCCTTTGTCCAGAAGCGGTTCGTGATGCGGATCCGCGAGGACACGGCCGTGGGCAACCGGATCATGGCCCTGCCCACGAATAAGCCGGGCAAGCATCTGAAGTATTTGATTCCGGATCCGATCAACTCGCAGTTCTTCAGCGTGGGCTCGCTGGGGGAGCTGGTGCTGATGAAGCCGCTGGACTACGAGAAGATGACCAAGCACGAGTTCCAGGTGGTGGCCACCGACGGCATGACCAACTCCACGGCCGACCTCACGCTCGAGGTGATCGACGTCAACGACTGGGAGCCCAGATTCCGCGAGACCCACTACGAGTTCGTGGTGCCCAAGAGCGTGAGTTTCCCGGGATCAAATCCATCCAATGTTCCTTATCTTTGTTTGTTTTCCTAGTCCCTGCAGTCGAGAACGGACTCCTTTGAGGGCGTGATGATTGGCTCGGTGGAGGCGGCCGACGGCGACAGGAACGACAAACTGGAGTTGTCCCTGCGGGGCCAGCATGCCGGTCTCTTCGAGATCGATGTCACGGGGAATATTTACATGCGCCCGGAGCAGCTGCAGGGCCTGAATGAGTCCACCGTCCACTTGATAGCCATTGCCACGGACACGGGCGTGCCGCCCCGCAGCACCTCGGTCCCTGTGACGGTGACCATGGAGGGCCTGACATTGGCGAGGTCCTCCTGGAACAACAGCATGCTGGGCATGTTCGGGATGATCGTGGGCCTCTTCCTGATGATCATCATGGGGTTGAGCTGCTACATTGTGCGGTCGAAGAAGCAGCGCAAGGCCAGCCCGCCGCTGGGCAGGAACCGCGTCCACAGCCATGCCCACAGCACAGTGTCCTCGGCCAACCTGATGACCCACGAGAAGCTGGCCGGCAACGGGGCCACGGTCACCAGCGGCGGCGTCTCCGTGCTCCACATGAAGCCGCATGGCGGCAACATCACCATGGCCAATCCCATGAACAACGGCCTCCACCACGTGGGCTCCGGGGCCAGCAGCAGCATGGCCCTGGTGGGGGCGGCCTCCAGTATGCTGGAGCGTGAGCGGGAACGCGAGCGGCAGCGAGAAAGCTATGCGGCCACCGTGCGCAGTAAGTTGATAGCCACCCACAGTCACTGCCTCCTCTTCCAGTCCTCATGGGGCCAGTATAAATCAGTCTTCCTTCCAGGCATCGTGTCGCGGGCCTCGGCCAACGGGCAGCTTTATGAGGAGGACGAAATCGAGCACGACTCGCTGTCCCAGGCGGGGGACACCACGCCGGACAACAACAACAAGAAGGCCAGCGGCTGGCAGACGGTGAACGCGGGCGGCAGCGGGCCCGGCACGGCCAACGAGAGCAGCAGCAGCGGCGTGACGACGATAACAACGATGGCGAATGGAGTGGCCACGGGGAGCAATCTGCTGGCGGCCACGGGCGCCATGGGCTCCTCGGAGAACAATCTGACCGTTTATTTTTAAGTGGAGAGGGCGGCGGCACGCGGTTCGCCCGCAACTGTAAATATGGAGCACTCGAAATTACACACGCGGACCGGCGACGACCGAACGGACGACTAATTGATGATTAAGTTACGAGTTTAAGCTTCTCTGCCACTGTAAATTTAAACGTAGAAGACCAAAAAACCAACAACATTAGCATTGTAAGCGCGACGATTTCCAACTGTACAACTCTGCTTCCGATTTCGTCTAAATACAGAGTCCACCAAACAAACGGTTCTTTTCCAGACAAGTCGAGACGTGTTCGAAAAATGCAGCGCAGTTTCGTCGGGCCAGCTGAGCAGGTGGCGACATCTGGCGGAATAGAAGGCGACCTCTTCGATACCACCAGCTGGCAAGGCGGCCTCTTCGATACTGCTGGCGCCATCTGGCGGTGTAAATTATTGTTGAGCGCTGGTGTTTGAAAAATCCCTCGAAGTTCTTTTACAAATCTCGTTTTGTCTTTAAACTTACAGACTAAGCTTGTGATCTTTACAACTTTGGCATGCGAATGAAATCAGGAGTGACAAACTGGCAATACAAAAAACACACATCAAAAACTAACCACTAAATCTCCGCAAATTTCGTTGTTTAAAAACAGCAGACAAGACTCTCCTCTGTCCGCCTAACGCAAAGTAATTTAAGTAGAAATGCTCGCTGGGTACGCCTAAAATTGCCTAATAGAAATCCTCTCCCCCTTCTAGCTGCCATTGCGGGATTTCTTGCGCTTGAGCAAATTAAAGTCGCCGTATTTGGTGTGAGTATCGGTCAGGAATGGCACATAGAAGGCACGCAGCAGTCTGTGGGACTTATCCTGTATAAGGAACGGCAGGCTCTTCATGATCGACCAGTCCCTGGTGCGCTTGGAGTAGTTCGGCTCCAGGGCCGTGTACTTGCCCTCATCGAAGTCCACCAGAAAGTGGCACTGCTCGTAATCAAAGTACATCCTTTCGTCCTCCTGGTTCAAGTCATTGAAGTACGGATGGATCACTTTGGTGGCGTTGGGCCCGTCGGCATAATAGGCCGGCAGCATGCCGCGGAACTCGGACTTCAGGAAACGCAAGCGGAAGTTCGGCGAGGGCAGGAAAAAGCTGCCCGGATAGCGATACCAATCCTTGCCATAGCACACATTGTAGATCTGGTCCAGGCGGTACTCCGGCGTGGCCTTGAACTGATTCAGCTCCATCATCAGGTCCATGGGGGCATGGTAATTCCTGTACAAGGCAAACACACGCGACAAGCCCAACAAAGTGCTGCCCACCATCACAATGATGGCAATGAACATGCTGTGGTCCAGGTAATGGGCGCCGGACTTGATCTTGAACACCAGCGTCTTCATGCGGAAGAAGATGCGCTGGTAGCAGTCGATGGTCACAGCGCCGCAAAGCGAAATCAGCGGGTACACCGGGAACAAAAACCGCTCCTCCTTATGCGGCTGGGCGCAGAACACAATCAGCCAGAGGTACAGCGGCGCCAGCGATATGTAGTGGGGGAAACTCAGCGTGGATTTGGTCTGCGGCACAATCAGGTAGTCCATGACCAGCATGATGGGCATTTGCAAAGCCAGCAGCTGAAAATTCAAGGAAACTATAAGAAAATCCATAAATTGGTGACTTCTCAACTCACCCAGATGATATTGAAGTTAAGGAACCCGTTGATGATGTAGTAACTCAAAGGCTCAGTGCCGAAAATGTTGGGCCCGTGGCTGGTGAACACATTGTACCAGACAATGTTGAGCGGCGCGAAGGTGAACTTGCCGAAGTAGTTGGTGTCGATGGCTATCATGGGCAGTGCTATGGTGGCCCCCGAAATCAGCGTCCATTGCAGGAAAGTGCGCCAGTCGCGCTGCCTTATGAGCAACTCCAGAACCAGCGGCACCCCCAGGAGCACTGCAAACGGCCAGCCGAGCAGCGCCGAAATGGCCGTAAAGAAGATGGCCAGACTGTAGCGTTGCTGCCACCAGGCAGCCATGGCCGCGCAGCCGAAGTACATGCTGAAGGACGAGGGCAGCAAAGCGGTGCTGGACACAAACATGCCCACGCTGAAGAGCTGGAAAATCAGCCACAGCCGGCCGATGTGCAAGCCGAACTCCTGGCAAATCGATCTAAAGGAAATCAAAATACAGTTTGAGGTATTTACGAATTTCTCTCCAACTCACTTGTACATGAAGCGCTCCATGACCGCACAGCCGAATCCGAGCATGCAGCGCACCATATAAAAGATGAGGATGGGGCTGGGGTTGAACAGCTTTTGGTAGACCCAGCCGGGCACGCCCTGGAGCAGTAGATATGTGTAGGAACGCAGGCCGAACTGCGGGCTGTACTCCCAGGTCTGCAGGCCATGGCCGTTGATGATGTAGTGCAGGGGCTCCCAGTAGTTGAAGGTCTCGTCGCAGTCGGCTATGTAGGCCCAAATGGCGCTGCATAGACGCGCGCTAATGAAGGTCTTGAAGGCGGTGGTAACGCTGGGTGTAATGGTTATGGCCTTGGCGGCAGCTGCTGATACCGGCGGATTGTGTTTTCTGCGAATTACGGAGAAACAGTGAGGAGGTTGGTGGGGGTGGGCATGTGATTGCGGCTAATCAATACTCACCGCTTTTTGGTTTCCTTGTCTTTTTTCTGGGTGGTTTCCGGGGGCGCGGAGGCATTGCGCTTGGGTGGCTTCTTGCCAGGAATCTGATTATCTGCCTTGTTGGCAATATACCGGGCGCGAGCGGCCGGCGGCGCCATTATTTTCGACGAGTCCGGCGAATTGTAAAAAAATCGATACTCTAATAAAAGAATCGATAACTAAAAAGATATCGAGGCGCACGGCTGCATGAACGCAAACCAGGGCAGGCGGCTGCCGAATTCGCTTTAATTTTTCAAGCAATTGTCAAATTAAATTAGCTCCATCTAAAATACACGCGAAAAGTATTCAAAGAGAAAATTCAATTAAAATTTAATTACCAGTCGCGCTCGAAAAACCACTGAAGAATTAAATACAACCAGGTTGGCAGGCCCGCGAATTTTTTTAGTTGAACTTCTGTGAAAACATAAACGCAGCCAAATTAAAATTTAAATAATTAGAAAAATTTTTAAAAAGAGCTCACCTGTGATGGATGAAAAAGAGAAAGTATCCGACTTGGATCTGGCCAACGCCGGCCGGGGCGTGTGGCTGGTCAAGGTCCCCAAGTACATCTCACAAAAATGGTCCAAAGCCCCGTCGACGATGGATGTGGCCAGGCTGAAAATTAACAAGGTTCCCGGCCAGAAGGCCCAGGTCTCCCTGACCCTGACACCAGCCGTGTTGGCCATGGACACCGACGTAATACCCACAGAGCACATTCTAGACGTCTCCCAAGTCACCAAACAGACCCTGGGCGTCTTTTCCCACACGGCCACTGCGCCGGAGGCCACCAACAACGCCAAGGATGCGACGGCCACAACGGAGAATGAGAAACTCTTCATGGAGGGTCGCATAGTCCAGAAGCTCGAGTGTCGCCCGATTGCGGACAACTGCTACATGAAACTCAAGCTGGACTCTATTAGGAAGGCCTCGGAGCCGCAGAGGCGAGTCCAGCCCATCGACAAGATCGTACACAACTACAAGCCCGTCAAGGATCACGCACACAATGTAAGTCCATCTGGAAGTCTTCTATTGAACCAACTGATGACCCTCCTGATTTAGATTGAGTACCGTGAGCGGAAGAAGGCCGAGGGCAAGAAGGCGCGCGACGACAAGAACGCCGTAATGGACATGCTGTTCAATGCCTTCGAGAAGCATCAGTACTACAACATCAAGGACCTGGTGAAGATCACCAACCAGCCGATCAGCTACCTCAAGGAGATCCTGAAGGATGTCTGCGACTACAACATGAAGAATCCCCACAAGAACATGTGGGAGCTGAAGAAGGAGTACCGACACTACAAGACTGACGACGACAAAAAGGACGACGAGCAGAAGAGCGACGACAGCGACTCCGACTAACACACAAGCCTATGAATGAGAAAAGAAACTAATAAATTTGAATTGCTTTTTTATACAATTTAACCTGAAAGATCCTCCATTCGATAGCAGCGATTCCAGGCGGCCAACTCAGTCCTTCAATGCTAAAATTCATTACATTTTTATTGTTCAATACGCCTAAGGGTTCTATGATAAAAAAAGACATTCTTAGGGTTAGAATTGTGTAAATAGAATCTCTGGTTTTTTAAAAACGCTCGGTTCCTTCGGGATATTCGGGTATTTACAACGGTCCTGGGAGTCCGTCGGTCGCGTCAAATTATTTACATTTTTACATCTAAAATTGCGTCAATTTTGTACAATACGAGATCAGGTACTTGGGTACGAGTATCATCGGCTCATATAAATTTCCGAAATCGGTGAATTTGCGGGCGACTTAAGCAAACTAAAAGTTTAAAGAAGCAAGAAAATGAAAAAACTAAAAAACTAAAGATTATAAAGCAAAAAAGAAAGAATTAAAAAAGAAAAAATATAAATGTGTAAAAAGCAAAAGAAAAAATCAAAAAAAGCGGAAAAGCCGTAAATTCAGATTCAAGGAAATCGAGCTATAATACTGCATGCTCCTTAATTAAAAAAAAAAAAAAAAAACAAATACAGGACGAAGAATTAGGTCCGGTTTCTATTGCACGTAGAGGGAATCGCTCCTCCACTTCAGGTCCGGACGAGGGGGTCTCTTGAGCTTTCTGTAAGCCTGCGTAAAGTCCTGCGGCTGCAGCAAGGAGAACAAAATTAAGTAGATCGTTCGGAACAACAAAACAAAAACAAGAAACACACAAAGCCGACACGAACCGCAAATACCTACAGACAATTATGAGGGCTACGACGTCAAGGACGATGTTACGGACAAAATGGACGAATAGCCGGAGTCATTCTCCGGATCCGGCGGGGCCTTTTGTACTGGCTGCAAGAGACGAACCGATTTCAAGTTCACAGGCGGGCTGGACTCCGAGGCCTTGCGCTTTGGCGCTGTGGGCGTCGTTGGCGGCTCCTGCGGCTGCAGCCGGCCCACGTCGTCCTCGGGATTCAAATTCAACGGCTTGGTGGAAAGCAAAGTCAGCCGACATTCATGCATGCCAATCGGCTCATCGCGCTTCTCAAAGTGTAGGGAGACGTTGCCTTGGTTTGTCTAAAGGGAGAGAGAGGATTTCAGAGGCTTCTGGGAGAGGTTTGGCGAGAAGCTTACCAGGACCAACGAGGCTAACAAGTATCGGCATAAAATACTGGGGTCCTTCCCCTCCATGACGTCGCCCAGCGACGCCAGCCCGCCCCTGCCCTGGCAGACGCCCATGATCTCTCTTCCGACCCCCCTCATATCGAAAGATTGCCGGTCGCGTGCTGCCTCCAGGGCAGGGGCCAACCGTGCATGCCAATCGCGGATCTGCAAAGGCCGAGAATCAGGCAACCAAGCAAATTAAATTGAGGCAATGCCTACCAGATCTGTCGATTCAGCGGGCACGTCCAATCCTTCATCAGCCAAGTCAGATTCGTAGCCGGAGGCGGTCGGTTCCGTCGTGGGTCCATCAAAAGTCTCAGTGTTGTCAACAGAAATCTCAAGTGGTTCGAGGCATTCAACTTCCTCTGATGGCTGCTGGGCCTCCTCAGCGGGAACTTCTACCGCCTCCTGCTTGATGGGCAGATCGAGGTTGGCCTCAGCGCCTTCGTCTTCAACCACCACCACCGGCTGGGAGCTCTCCGCCGCCTCGGCTTCGTTGTCGATGCCCGAGTCGTAGGTCAGCCGGCGGCTGACTTCCGCCCGCGGCTGCCTGAAGCCCAAGAAAACTGCAACCGAAAGAAATTGATATATTCGAATCGCCAGGATATTCAGCCTACTTACGGCCTTCTTCGCTGAACTCCAGCTCGGGCGGGGCGCTGTCGTCCAGCTCTGGCAGCTGCTCCCTGGGGAAGACGGAAATCGCCAGCTCATTTGAGCCGCCCGCCGTTCTGTTGGCCTGGCGGGGCTCAGGTTTGGGTTTGGTGGTTTCGCCGCGCTGCGGCAGGCGCTACAAAAAGAAAGCAGGTTAGGATGTAAGGATCTCGTGGTTGCCTGGCTGACTTACCGCTTTCTTGAACAAATCAAACTCCGGGGGTAATCGGAATTGTGATTCCTTGCGCAACAGGCGTATGGGAAATTTGAAAATGTTCAGCTTGATGGGCACTCGCTCCATGCGCGGGACGTTAAGGATCTCGAGCTGGTGGGTGGGTTCAATGCCCGCCAGGCCGAGCATTTCGCTGTCGATTTGAACGGTTAGATTTAATTTGTCAGGGACTCCGGGCAGGATGTCCTGGACCATCACCTGCGGCGACAACTGCCGCGCATCTTCTACATCTGAAAGTATAATGCCCTCGTCATCAAAACTTTGACCTACACACACAACACACACACACACACATATGCAAAAATACGTGATTTGGAAATTTGTTTGTTTGGTGTTCGTAGGTTAGTTTTTTTTTGTATTAAACAAAAAAGAGGAAAAAATAAAAGAAAAGAAATACGATAAATGAAAAGTCCTTCGGTAATAAAAGATCAACAAAAAACTTAGCCATGCTGCGGGAAAAATTCTCAGTTTTTCTGGGCTATTTAGTTTACCTGCAGGCAGTTCCATAATCTCATCGATGCCCAAATCCGAGTGGGCCGACTGGACTGCTTTCTCAATACTTTGAGCTGCAAGGATCGGAACATTTAATCAAGGACTTAACTGTCAGTTGGTGGCTCTGCCTTACCTGTCAGCACATCCGTCGCCTCTTCGATTCCCAAATCCAAACTCGCCTGCGAGTCGTTTGGCTCCTGCTCGCCCGTCGTGGCCTCCTGAGTCAGCTGCGTGCTGTCCAGGACACTGGACTCGTTGAAGACCAGCGTGCTGCTCAGCGGCGGCTGGTCGCTTATGTCCAACGTATCGTTGAAGTGGGTGTCGCCCAGTCCCGAGTCGACGACATGGGCTTCGCCTTCCTGCAGCCGCTGGTGCTTCGGCGAGGACTGGCCATCCTCCGAACGCCGCCGCTTGTTCGGTGTGTTGCGCGGGGTGCAACCATAGCGCGAGCTAAGCATCAGGTTTTCCAGCTCTATGTAGTCCTCGAGATTGGAGATCTCGTCCACATTCACTTGATGGGCATTCACATATTCGTTGATGAAGTTGATGCGTTCGAAGGGAATGTCCTGGATCATTGTGTTGTAGCGGTGCTCCGGGTGGTAGGTGAAGGTCTTGAAGTTCTTCTTCTCGTCCACGTCCAAGGGATTGAACGGGTCCACAATCATCCCGCGGTCCCACACATGCGGCATGGGGAAGTCGTAGTACAAATACTCCAAAGTCTGGGTGCGCGGGCACTTGGCAAATCGAGGCGAGCCGAAGCGCTTCTCGTCGCTCATCAGCCGAAACTCCTTGGCCTCCATCTGAATGGCATAGGGATCCACCTCGGCCGTGGTGAGCTTCTTCACGCGACGCCGCGGCGCACGTTCCTCCGACGGCGGGGGACTGCCTTCCAGCGACCTGCAAATCAAAGTGAAGTTATGAATGAAAGTAACACGTGCGCGAGGGAAAGAGACAAGACAACGCTTGCTAAAAACCAATGAAGCGTAAAGCGGAGTAAGCGAGATAAGCGAGCTGCGCTGCCAAGGCAGACGGCCTGGCGTCGGTGCTTACCCATTCAAGGGATTTGGCGGCGGTTCGGCGGTGAGCAGGGCGTCCAGCTGCTGTTGAACAATTTGGTAGATGTACTCCACGCGGTCTCCGTAGATTTTGCCGCAGCACTGGAGCAGGCTGCCGGCAGCCACGATCATGGCTCTACGGTTGGTGCTGGGATTGCGGAAGCACAGCCGCTCAAATTCCTCCAAATACTGGAAGAGATAATAAATTAATATCTTGTCTTTTTTAATTTTATCTGTTGCTCACATAATTGAGTGATAAACGTAGTTCGGTAGAGAAGTCCGTGTTCTTGGCCATTTCCTCGAGTAGATTGCTGAGGCTGGAGAGGTCGGGATTTTCCTCGAAGGCCACAATCGAGCGGGAGGCATTCGTGCCGGACCGGCTCCTGGCCACCTCCAAAGCATCGCATCGCTTGCTGGTTGTGGGGTCGTTGGTTGGTAATTCTGCAAGCATTTCGAACTATTATATTTCCAGTTTACAAGTAAAAATAGCGCTGACCGCAGCGCCCAAAAATTTCTAACTTCTTCGCTTGCCCGGCGGCAGCAGCGCGAGAACCAAACTAAAAACGCGGTAGCCTCACACACACACGCGCACACGCGATGGTAACACAAGCACAAAACACAAACACTGACGCGAGATAGTAGAAAAAAAAAACACGAGAAAAAATAAAAAAATATTTAGATAAATTACTTACCCATTTTTATAAACCTTCTTGGTGAGCAGTTCAGTAACTTGTGAGACTTACAATATTTTGATTGACAATTTATGCATTTGTAGGGGTTTTGGTTACACACACAAGCGTAAATGACAGCACATGGACGGACACACAATGGCGTACGCAGCACAAACAAAAATAGGTGGTAACCCACGCTGCTTGATTTATTTGGTTCGATTATTTTATTTCACTTTTATTTAGCACAACACAGCAAAAATGCGAATGAATATTATTTCCAATCAGTTTCATTCATGGACTTGTTTTGCTTTTCTCAGCCTCTCTCTTGAATACATTAAACAGCGCAAGGCATGGCGTCCATGAGAGAGTTTTGTTCGCCGCGGAACGAGTTCGATTATTTACAGGGTTGTCGTTTACTATAACTTGATTTAAAATTATTATTTTTTTAATTAATTTTTTTAAAAGGTTACTTTTAGTAAAAGAAATATTATTTATGATTAATTTCAAAGCAATTAAAAAATATTTGCATATTTTTAATATAATTTATAAACGTTTTCATTGCGAAACCGAACGATTTAAAATTATTCGTTATTCGATTAACTCAATATTCATATTTATTCGACTCTTAGCCTGCAAGCTTATCGAAAGCTCAATTTGTTGTCTGCTTTTGTTAGATTTGTTTGTTTTGTAAAAAAATAAAATGTCCAACACGGAGACCCAAGTATCCAGCCTGCCGATGCCGCCGGAGCGCTACATCAGCAACTACTCCGAGGAGAACATACGCAAGAACCGCGCCCCACGGCCCCCGCCACCCCCCTCCCAACATGAAGTCTACAGCATGTTTGGCATTCAATACAACAACGACGAGATGATCCGCTCCCTGGAATCGCAGAATATCAAACGCCTCATACCCATCCACTTCGATCGGCGAAAGGAACTAAAGAAACTGAACCACTCGCTGCTCGTGAACTTCCTCGATCTAATCGATTTCCTCATACTCAATCCTGACAGCCCGCGTCGCACGGAAAAGGTAGAAATTTGCAGATCAAATTAAGAGAAACTTTATCAACTGAGTTGTTATCTTTTAGATAGACGATTTGAGTTTGCTGTTTGTGAATATGCATCATCTGCTCAACGAGTTCCGACCCCACCAGGCCCGGGAAACCCTGCGCGTCATGATGGAAATGCAGAAGCGCCAGCGCGTGGAGACCGCCTCGCGGTTCCAGAAACACCTCGAAAGGGTGCGGGACATAGTGAACAGTGCCTTCACCGCTTTGCCTACGCTCGGCGACGAGGACGAACAGGACAACGAAGCCCTCAAAATGGAAGTCGATCCTTTGGAATCGAATGCAGCGGCCAAAAATGATCCCATCTACCAGCACGATCGCATGATGTGCAAACTGGTCGATGGCATTGAATGAATCGGCGCCCACAGGAGATATTAGATTGTAATTAGTTTTAAGTTTTAGAGATTAAAATCGCCACAATGAATGTAACTTTGATGAGTAACTTGTCTGGGAAGATAACACCAAACACGCTGGAGTGCAGCCAAATCAGCTATCGGCCAGATGACAACTACGGAGACGGTCTGCCTGATTTCACCAGCAAGATGACGTAGAGAATCTTCCACGTTCCCTTAGAAAATATGCTGACTTATCTTCGCGGGGGCGGATGACGCCTAGGAAAACTGCCGCCCAGCTCCCACTTATCGCGGTCTCCCCACTGCCACTGGGGGCCTCCGCCTCTGGGGAGATTACACGGGCACACAGAATAAATTAAGCAAACAGATTCCTCTGTTTGATTCATAAAACGCGGACTTTTTACGATGAAAAGTGTCATGAGTCTTCACTTTTTCAGCTCTCACTCGATTATAACCACACGGCGCTTATCGTCCAGCCTCATTTCTAACGCGACCGCGGACCCGAACAGACCCACAGCCATTAATCTCCCTGTTTCCCTGTCAAAAATGCCTGCGAACGAGGAAGAGAAAAGCAAAGCAAACTCACCCGAGACGCTCGAAGAATCCGTGGCTGAGCCTGAGCAACCCAAAGGTTCGTTTCCATTGCTCTCCGTTTGTGAAGCCTCACTGATCTTTAAGTTCCCCCGCAGATGGTCCAGCGGACTTCGACAGAGCCATGGAGGCTGCTGGCTTTGGTGCTTTCAATGTAATCCTTTTGCTGGTGGCCATTCCCGCCACCTACGCCAGCATTTTCGAGTCCACGACGATGTCTTTTATTCTCCCAGTGGCCGAGTGCGATCTCCAGCTGAGCCTGAACGACAAGGGCATCCTGAATGCCGTGGCCTACGGCGGCATGACAATATCGGCCATAGCCTGGGGCTACATTTCCGACACCAAGGGCCGCCGCAATATCCTGGTCTATGGCTATTTGGCCGATGCGGTTTGCGTCTTCGGCAGCGCGCTCAGCCAGAACTTTGCCATGTTGGTGGTGTTCAAGTTCCTAGGCGGCTTGGTGTGAGTTTTGGCAACCCAACAAAGGGATTTAATTATCTGATATTTCGGTTTTCCTTAGGATCAATGGGCCAGCGGCTGTGCTGTTCACGTACCTCACCGAAATGCATGGGCCCAAGCACCGCGCCCAGGTGATGATGATCATGGGCATGATCACCTCGACGGCTTTGCTGGTGCTGCCGGTTTTGGCCTATGCCATTTTCCCCAGGCCCTGGGATTTCACCATCTTTGGCAGCTTTCAAGGTAAGCAGAGCGGAGTTCCTGTGGGTGGATTGTGTTTAATTTTAATTCCTTGGCAGTTCACAGCTGGCAAATTTACCTGCTCGTCTGCGGGCTGCCGAGTCTCCTCAGCGGCCTGATTCTGTCGATTCTGCCGGAGAGCCCGCGCTTCCTCATGGCCCAAGGACGCAACGCGGAGGCTTTGCAGGCCTTCCAGAAGATCTACTCCATCAACAAGCGGCAGCCCAAGGACTCCTACCCGGTAAGGCACTTAAAAAAGCAGCCAGGAATCAGCGTTTCTTATGTTTTTTTGTATGCCCGGCAGATCAAAGAGCTCATCCAGGAGGCGCCCAATCGTCAAGCCCACAAAGGCGAGGTGATCTACACCATCGAAGCCAAGACTGAGGGCTCGGAAGAGGAGAAGCCGCAGCCACAGCCTCGTTCGCTGCTGCAGAGCCTGAAGGCCGGCATGCAGCAGATCAGGCCGATGTTCCACAAGCCGCTGCTCACCCGCGCCATCCACTGCTACTCGATGCAGTTCTGCATCTTCCTGGGCATGAACACCATACGCCTGTGGCTCCCTCAGCTCTTCGCCTCAACAGCCGAGTTCGAGGCCAGCCATGAAGGCCAGGAGGCCTCCATGTGCACCATCCTCGAGTACAGCGTCAATCGCACGGCCGAGGCGGTGGCTGATCATGACAATGCCTGTAGCGAGGTGAGTGTCCCTCGCTCCTCTCCTGGTTTCTCTACTAAACTCTTTTTTTCTGCAGCCCAAGGACATCTCCATGGACATGTACATGAACAATATAATCGTGTCTTCAGCTGGTTTGGTGGGCTATCTGTTCGCCGGGATCATAGTGCGGGCGCTGGGGGCCAAGCGGCTGATGAGTGAGTTTAGAAATCTCTTTTTGCTGGGCTCCTGGCTAATTTGTTTCCCCAGCTTATGGCCTGTTTGTGTCTGGGATCTGCGGTGTAATGCTTTACTGGTCGGTTAACAGCCTGATGACTTTGGTGGTCTCGGCGCTGTTCCTCACCGTCTCGGGCATAGCCACCTCCTCGCTGCTGGGGGCCGTGGCCCAATTGTTTCCCACGCAACTCAGGTGAGTCCTTCCACAAAAGCCAAACTCCTTGACCCTCTCAACGTCTTGTTTGTAGGTCCCTGGTGGTGGCCGTGGCCATGATGTTTGGCCGGCTGGGCGCTTTGTCCGGGAATCTGATGTTCCCGGTGTTCATACAAATCGGCTGCCTGCCTCCGTTTATTATGGTCGGCTTTGTAATGCTGAGTAAGTAACTCCATTTCTTGTTGGTTTGGTCATAAATTGCATGTTGTTTTGTGATTACAGGCGCTGCCATGTCGTCGATTTTCCTGCCCAACCCCTCGAAGGCCTCGTTCTCATGAATATTAAAAAGGACTCGCCGCTCCAATTAAGTCATAAAGTTAGCCTAACTTCCTGCCGACCGCCGCTGGTGGTTGCTGTAATTTTAATTAAGTTTATTTATCAATTAATGTTTAGATTAAAACAAAGAAACTCACGGGATTTTTATTTATCGCTCGGCCAGTTGGGGGTCCTTTCTGTGTAGGCCCGCAGGGAATTCAATTGTTTATTGTTCGGCCTGCAAAATTAGAACAAAACGTGTTTTAGTTTCCTAACAATAACGGTTAACTCCCCTCCTTCTACCCAGCTGACGGCAGCCATTTTGATTTTCAGTGGAGCGGGGCGATCGACTGGATTGGAAGGCTGGCTGAAAGCCAAAGCAAGTACAGTCACTCCAGCTGTCAGTTTAAGAGTTCGTCCTGCAAATTCCAAACAGGCAAATCGCATTAACTTGGGCAATGTCCTGGGTTGGACTCTTGACAAATGAATTGAGACTTTAGCATTAATCAAAAGCCAGCTAATTATATTTTAACCGCTGCCCACAATACCGCTCTTTGTTTATTAATTAATTAACATTGTTAAGTGGACAGGCCGTGTAATTTCTCAATTTATTTCCCCAGCCAACTGATCGAACGGAAGAAGCAAAAGAAACAACGTCGCCTCATAAATCAAAAAGCCTCCGCTCAGCTGACGGCTGAGTGGGCGACCAGCAGAGACGCCAAAGCCTTGGCTGCCCAAGAGCGAGCGGGACAACCATACAAGCCCATTTCTCAGGCTGTCACAACAGAGTCAAACGGTAATTGACACATGTTGAGTGTGCGGGGCTGCTGGCCATAAAAACGGTACTTCTCCGGCTGTCTGGCCGAGCTGAGCTGTCGTTGCGGTTTAATCTGGCCATAGGCTCGGGTTTAATCAAATCTCTGGGTGACTGACGGGCTCCTGATTGCGGTTGAAAAGGGTCAAAGGTTAAAAAATGTTGCGCCCTTAAAAGTAGGCAATGCCTGGCTAATTAAATGAATCAAATGGGCAAATTTCCTGCACTTCCCTTAAAGGAAACTAAAGCTTCCATCAAATTACCAAACGACCGATGAACATAAAAGAAACCAATCCAAAAAATTCAACAACATTTGCACTAAATTAGCCCATCCACCCACCAATTCATGTGCGGTTATAAGGATCCATTCATGAATATATTTGTATATAAACCGACGTGCTCGGAACTTAATGCGCTCGCTTCCTGCCTCCCACATCCCTTTGCTGATGGCTGCTCAAGCAAAAAAGCAAAATGTATAA
Source organism: Lissocephala sabroskyi (assembly GCA_037075105.1). Lineage (NCBI taxonomy): Eukaryota > Metazoa > Arthropoda > Insecta > Diptera > Drosophilidae > Lissocephala > Lissocephala sabroskyi. Next base: position 31,097 of record JBAMCP010000262.1, read on the forward strand.
AATCATCATAATAAACATAAATCGTGTCGAGTGTGTGTGGGGATATATGAAAGGACTCGTTGGGTTTGGGTTATTAAGAAGGCAAAATGCGAGCCATAAACTAAACGCAACGGAGGCATAAAAAGAGAGACCGCAAACCCAAAAATAGTTGAGCAAACAGGAGGAGAATGATTCTGTCGACTGAGAGTAAATAAAATACGCGGAGCATAATCAAAACAGGCGACACGTAAACATTTGTCGACATTACCAGGCAAATACAAAGATTTGTACTTATCCTGCCCCTCCCACCGCCTCCCAGCCTCACTTGAAATTGACAGCAGCCTCTTCACACCCACGCGGCTGTCGGGAAGACAGCGAAACAGCTGCTGGGTATGTGTGTGTGTGTGTGTCCTCTAGCATCGTTTACAGGTCATTCATCATATGCTCTCCACGCACTCTTGAAATTTATTTGCTGTGCGCCGCCAAAAACAAAAAACCGCAAGCAGTAAGTGAATTCGCATTTAGTGCCGGACAAAAACACCGCTCGCCAGCAAATTAAGTGCACTTCAGGCGCCGCCAAGCACCGCCCAGCACAGCCAACATGTTGCCATAAAAAGCTTTCAGTCGGCCACATGTTGTTTATAGCTTTGTCTCGCTCTGACGTGGGGCTGGGGCGGCCATGTTGCCGAACGGCCTCTGGCAACAGGTGTTGCTGGGGAATGTTGACAGGCCGTTGGCACTTACAACAAGCCGCCTGGCAACATTTTGCTTGGGATTGCTTGGACAATTTGGCTACAAAGTGAAAACAGTTGCCTCTCCTCAGTCGACAACGGCAATTCAAACGGTGAACGACCAGACGGCGGATTGAATTTCTCGGCAATTCTACCACCAGCCAAGCAGGTGTATAAGTGTGTGTGTGTGTGAATATGCAACCTTGGAAATTTAAATAAAAATATAAATTAAATATAAAGATTTAAATTAATTCTAGTGAAATTAATGGCATTAAATTCCCTTGCCTATTGCCAATCAATTTCTTTTATTTACGCGGCGTATACGCGATTCTTTTAATTGAAACCTCCGGACGATTAAGCGACGACTCCGTGACGCCGTCGGTGGACCGCAGATTAAACGGCAGCCGCGTCCGCGATGCGGTCAATTTGCACCCACTGATTTACGGTCGTGTCGGTGGCTCGACCGTCGGTTCCCTCGACTGTTTAAAAATTCATCAAAGACACAAAATTCTCCCCCCCGCCCTGATGGCCCTCAATTAATCAGCAACCCAGTGAAACTTTAGAATGTCGGAAATTGTGGACACCGATCTTTTGGTCAACTGCACCATCCTGGCGGTGCGGCGGTTCCAGCTCAACTCCATCGTCAACACCACTTTGCTGGGCAGCCTCAATCGCACGGAGGTTGTCGGTCTCCTCAGCGGCATCATCAACAACAAGGACCAACTGGACAGCGTCAATGAGGCCAAGTAGGTTCCTCGATCCTTGCCAACGCCTCGCTAAAGTTCTGGGGGGAATTTGTAATCACATCTCGGAATTTCGGTCGGACGCGCTTATGGAAATTACAAAATGAGCAATGCAGGGCAGGCTGTCATTGTGGGCTTCTGGGAATTACAAGGACCTCCCTCCCAATTTGCATGTAGCTTTCGTGGTTAATTATATGAAATGAATTCGGAAGCGGGCGGTTGGGCGGCACGAGTGGTCGGGCGGGGGGCATGTAATTTTCCAGTTTTATCATGCAATAGTTTTTCTGACAGAGCGTTTCCTGTGGGCCGTCGTCAGGCCCCGTGGGACAGGAAAAGGGTAAGCGGAAAAAGAGTTGGCCAATTGGGAAAGTTACTGGGCTTTAAATTTGTGGCTTTTGGGGTTTTTGGACTTAAGGAACTTTAGTTTGAAATTTATGAATAATATTTTAGATATTTAAATGACGAAGGGAAGTTAAGAAATTTAAGAAAGGCAAAGGGTAAAGAATTTTATGATATATCAAAGATTTTATATTAAAAAAGATCCATAAAAAAGGGGAACGGGAATTGCAATTTTATATATTTAAATGACGAGGGGAAGTTAGGGACCTAAGGAGAGAAAGGCAAAGGGCTAAGAATTTTGGGTCCAAGATTTTATATTTAAAAAAAGATCCAAAAGAAAAGATGATGGGAATTTAAATTTTATATGATTAAATGACGAGGGAAAGTTAAGGAAATTAAGTAGATAAAGGGAGAGAGTAAAGAATTTTGGGTGCAAGATTTTAAATTAGAAAGAATCAGAGAAAAGAGGAATGGGAATTCAAATTTGATGTACTTAAATGACTTAATGACTAAATGAGTTGAGGAACTTCAGTAGAGAAAAGCAAAAAGTACAGAATTATAGGCAACAGATTTAAAATTAAAAAGACTTATAGAAAGAGGTTAATCCTTTAAAGCTTAGGAAATCTAAGAAAAGCAGAGAGCGGAAGATTAAAGACCAACAGAAGACAAAAGATTAAAGATTTAGGCGCTTGAGAGAAAAGAAACATTAAGAACTTTATTAAGCTTCCGAACTAAAACCAAAAGAGAAAGATAAATCCATTGTATTCATAGTTATGAAGAAAGAAAAAAGAAATATGAATAAAATTTCTAAAGGACCTGGGATATTTACATCAGAAGACGAAAGAAAAGCCCAAAGACGAAAGAATAATCTGAAACCAAAGTCCCTGTTGCTTAAAGATCTCCGATTGCTGCCTCTCCATCACTGCCTTTCGAATTTATCAGCGCTCCCCAGCGAGTGGAGTTTGTCGAGCAATAAATCCGATTATTTATGCTTTAAGCTGGAGACTCCCCGCGAAGGCTGGGAGGGGGCCAGGGGTCAAACGAGGCGTGACCTGGTCTTTAATTTAAATTAAGCATATTTCGCATGGTCGATTAATGAGCCTCATGGCCGGCCGTTTAATTCGATTTACTGTATCGATGGCCGGCGCGGGTTCAGTGTTTTTAATGCCCCGTAATTAAAATCTGTTTATTCGATAAGAAGCCGGAAATCCTGTTACGCAACTGGCCACTCAAAATTACGCAAGACTTTAAGGCCGCCCACAAACGGCAATCGGCTTGGTTATGTCACCCAAAGAGGCAGAGAACAAGACGGAGGAGGGGATCCTTTTGTTTTCATGCGCTCCCCGAGGGGACAAATTGAAAAGATGAAAAGTTCAGGGGCCTTAAATTATTGATATGTTTTGGGGTCAACTGTACAGGCCGCTCCGTGGGGGAATTAGGAGGCATTTAGCTAAGCTCAGGATTTGCCAGCAGGCCAATGGACTAATTGCTTTTCAAATTGTCCACGGCAGATTGCAATGCATTTGTGTTTCTATTTCCACACACAAAACAGGACGGGAGATCGCGAGGGGAGTGTGAAACTGCCAATGCTCGTTAATTAAATTCACACAAGTTAAATGACAACAAGCCGCGCCACTCAGACCGACAGGCAAACAACTAAAGCCGCGCACCGCCTCGCCAACGACTCCTGACAAATGTCAACATGTTTTTTCTGGGAGGACTTCCCCCCCCAACCATCCACTTGAGTAACTGAGGAACTCTGGAATTTTACCTTCTGCGCGGCAACAGCAAATCGACAGTTGTGTATGCAGAAAATCAAGAGGACTTTTGGCTTCCTTTCCCCAACGCTTCCTCCTCTCTTTGGACTCAGCATAAACTTCATAATCGCAGCTCAGAGTTTCGGGCTATTTGGAGGAAAAATGCATAAGACCAAAATCTTTTGGTTTTAAATTCCTTAAAAATCCCCGCAAGGCTGCTTTAAAGTTAACAATTCCTTTTTATGGCCCTCGATATGCTTATTGATTCGCTTGGGCGTTGGGGGCGTTGGCTGCTGAGATTTGCGTTGGAATTTTTATAGGCAAGCCCAGAAGGAAGGCCGGCAAATCCAATCACAGACTGGCCGCCTCATAAAAATAATTTAAAGAATCCCTCCAGCAGATCAGGCATTAAAGGAAATATTGCCCGGATTTGCTTAGCTTAAAACAAAAAAAAAAAGGGTAAATCGGGCTGGCGAACCCTTCAAGTTTATGGCTCCGGGGGCAGAGGCACTTGGATTTCAATTGCTTGGCCGGCGCAACTCAAGCAGAAAGGACTGCCCAACTGGACAGAAGTTGGGCCAGTAAATCACACACTTTGTGTCAATTTCAGCCTCCAAATTTAATGCACATGACGAGTTTTTTAATTAAGTTTCTGGCCACTTGGCCAAAAGAGGCCATAAAACGGGGAATCCCGGCCCGAAATGGCCCACAATTAAACCGAACAAGGTTAACACGCTGGCCAGCGGTCCAATCGGCTTGAAAACTGCAAACAGACAAACAGTTAAAAACACACAACGACCACCTGACAATCATGTGAAATTGCCCAAAAACGACAAGAAAGGCATCAACGCCAGAGGGGGGCAAACTGCCTGTGGGGGCGAAGAATGATACGGTTACGGTTACAAAATGAACACGACCACCTGAGAAGTGCAACATGAAAATTTAATGGTTATAACAGTTGACATTGTCCACCGAACAGGGCTGCAAAGTCACAGTAACCGTGGCAGTCACTGGCACAGTCACGGGTAATTTGATCAAGGAGTGAAAGATGGAAAAAATAAATTATAGAAGGGAAGTTAGAGGAAAAAAAGGAGCCATAAAAATACAAGGGAAAAGGGTAAAGAAGATAAATAGGAGGATAAATAAAACAATCGATGAGAGTATACAAAGAGAAATCTGAAAGAATAGACAGGCGAAGACTTAAGGAGAACAGAAGGGAGAAATACTATGGGAGAAAGTAGAGTGAAAATGGGAGACTCTGGCTGACCTGGAAGACTGTCAGGAGGATTAAAAAAAAGAATTAGACAGACAAGAAATGGGAACTTAATTATATGAGATGGAAAGATCTATGGGAAGGATAGAAACAGCAGAAAAAAAATTAGATATTTTTTAGCTCTAATCTCACTTTAAAAAAACAAAGATTAAAATGGGTTCCTGATAATTCAGAATTCATTTCATTTAAAGCCAAATGGAAGTGCATCGTAGAATCTTTGAATTTGATTGATACGAAATGGGAACTTAATAGTAATAATAAGAGATGAAAAGATCTATGGAAGGAGTAAAAATAGAAGAAGGGAAAAATGCGATCTTTTAAAGCTCTTAGCTCTCTTCAAAAAAAAAAAAAAAAACTTCAAATACAATAGGTTCTTGATAGTTTAGAATTCACTTCCTTTAAAGGCAAATAAAAGTGCATTCTAGAATCCTAGAATCTCTCATTTTTCCCTCCAAACTGTCTGACATTTCCTTCACCTCTCTTCCGACTATCTTCTTCGAATTGCTCTGCTGGGAATCCTGCAATTCAGAAAGGTGATTAACTGGAAGAGAGAAAACTGCCAGAAAGCCAACTCCTGACTAAGATAACATTTCCCGATTCGTTAGTTTTGCGTTGCCCGAAAAACAATGGACCGAGACGGTTGAGATCTGAGGCCATAAATCTAAATTGAAAATGACCTCATTTGTGCCAAATGATGTGCACAACACAAAACAGCAGCCAAGGCATCCACAGCTGAGTTCCCAAATCGAACGTGCCCGAAATAAAAGGCCCCATGAAAAGGAGTCTTCCTCGTCCGTTTGTCCAATTGCCGGGGAAGTGCTTTTGACAGGCATTTGCCATTCAAAGCCATCGCCCCTCAAATCGTCATTCCTACATAAACACAGCGAGTTGTTGGTTAAATAAGCCGGAAGCTGGGAAGCCTTCGCCGACCGTCGTGGATTAACGGCTAATGGCAAATGAATGGCCGAAATGATTGCATGGACAGTCGGCCAAGAATCTCCCGAGTACAAGTTGTTAGTTAGTTTCAAAATAGTTGGGTAAACAGGATGAGAAAGTTTCTTGGGGATGCTCATCAACGACGGCATTGTCGGGGAAAGAAATTCATCAACCGCAGCAAATAAGCGAGTTTTTGCCGCGGAACGCCGAACCACGAATAATTGAAAAGTGCGCGGCCCGGGAAATCGATGGGGCACCAATAAAATATGCAAAAAGAAGGCGGGCGATTCGAATGCAAATTGCCAGCACTGCAGTGCAGTCGGTTGCCTGCTGCCTGGACCCCTTCAAATGGCACAAGTAAATAACAAATTGCGAACTCAACGAGCTACACGGAGAGGTGGGTGTGTTAGCCAGCAACCATTAGCCAGGTTAATGGCAATGGATTACATTTATGGCAGGCCCGCCCATCAGTTGGCTTGACGACCTTTCACTTTTAGGCCGCCACAACTTGGGTTTGATTGTGTAATTACAGTCATTAAATGTTGGTAATGGCAAGCTAAACGTTTTCTAAAGACAATTTCTAGTAAACGCTGACGAAAGTGTCGGAGAAAATTAATGGAAATTGCTTTAGGAACGTGCGACAAATTGAAAGTCAAAAATTTCATGACACCCCAAGAAGTAGGCAACGTTTTTTTGCCACTGATCATTAGTAAACATCAAATAATTTGAATAAATCAGAAAAGACTGAGGAAAAAGTGGGGAAAATATTTTCGATTTGGCCAGATTGTGGATAATTCACTGGGCCAGACGACGTTGGCAGTTGGAATTTGCATAAACAGCAGAATTGATTGCAAAGTGCAAAGGAAACTTTTTCAGCCTTCGTTATTTGTCGGCGGCCCTTCATCTTCGTTTTTGCTTTTCTTGGGTTTGTGTGGGTGTGCGGTTGGCTGGAGAAAATTCATTTAGGAAAATGTGAAAAAATGGCGCAGCCATTAGCAAGTTGTGCTTGATTAAAAGACTGAGCGTCCGCGCTGCCGAAAAGCAACAAAGAAAACGCAGAAAAGACCAAGAAAACGTTGCGGAAAACGGAAATAATTAGTTGACATCCTTAGGCAGCCATCAAAACTTCCTGCCAAACATCCGGCAGTCATGCACTTTACATTATTGTGATTATTTATTGTTGTCCCGGGAACTCCCAGTCCCGGCGTCTGTGACTTAATTAGCAACGCCTGCGATGGGTTGATTATTTTAATTGGCTTGCAATTTGCCCCCGCAGCTCTCACTATCACCGAATTTCTTCTGGAAGTTTATTTTTTGTGGAAGCGTCAATGTGTCGAAAACACTCGAGGGTTCAGCAATTTCCAAGTCCCCGAAAAGTAGGAAAAACTTTTGCGCCAAACAGACCACAAACAAGAAGGCAACGAAAGGCGCCCGTCCGTGCGGTTAACAGGAGACAGGCAACTGCGGTTTGCGGTCCCGGCAGCCTGACAATTTTAATAATAAGAAAGTCATCCATGCAACTGCCGTGCACCGGCCTGCGGGACTGGTAGGCATGGCACGCCGACATGAGGGCAGCGCAATTACAAGAAATTCCTCTGCATTTGCATGAGCGATTTCAAAAATCCTAAAGCATTTTTACCGCATTGCGCTGAATCCCCCGCGTCTCATCTGTGGAATTGCAATTATGCAAATGAGCAGCACAATTTCATTCAATAAACAAGAAGTCAAATTTTGTTTTCCATTCCGAAAAACAAGCGGTCGCCTGCCGAAAAACAAAATTACCCGCCTTCGTCCCATAAATAATTTCATAAAATTAAAACAAGGGGCAAATTAAGTTGCCCGGCAGCATGCCAAAAAATTCCACAGGCTTCTCAATGGAACCGCAATTAGGCAGCATCCCCAAAATATTCCTTATGCGGGAAAGGATGTGTTGCCTACGTTAATTATCCTTCATAGAAATTTTATATGCCGTCGTCAGTCGGCCCGGCCATCTGGCGCGTCTAATTTGGCACGCCCCAGATAATCAAATCGATAGTCTATTTGGGTGTTTGGTCTTTGGGGTAATTGGGAGGAAAATTAGTGTAATTTTTGGGCGGATGATATAATAAAATATTGCCATCACCATATTGTTAACTTTGCTATTAGCCTTAATTGGAAATTAGCAATGGATGATTTCGGCCATTAAACGTGGGATCAATGGAAATTAAATTGTCACTTCCGAGGTGAAAATATTTAAATGAATTTTCGAGCAATCGATTTTCGTAAGAAATTCGAATTGACGAAAACTCGCCACACGCAAATTGAATTTGGCGATTTAAAATAATTCATTGAATAACAAGAATCAAATTGACGACGCCAGACTCGGCAATAGCCGTCAATCAATCAATCATTCAATCAAACCACATGTGGTTAACTGACCCCTGAGACTTTCCACAAACACCAAAATCAAGACAAACGAGTCGCCGTCCAAAGTCACCAGACAGACGGGCCGACGGCAGGAAAGTGAAATCGATTTGAGGCAATAAATAAAATCCATAGAAACAGCTTTCTCTTCATTTTATTAGCCGCTGAGAACGAGAAATAACTTCGCAAATTTCAATGGAAATTTATCGAAGTGACGGCCCCACAAATTGAATTTTCCTAGCCACACAACAATGGAATCGCTGATTGGGAAAAGCCCAACACGTTGCAGCCCCGCAGACTCATCGGTGTCTGTCCTTTGGACAAAGCCGGCATTTCTAATTAACACGAAACTCTTGCCTCGTTCAGACATCGCCTGACGGATTACCAATCCGACCAGCGAAATTAATTAGTGCACCCCAAAGCGACAAAGGATTTTCGTTGTCGTCGCCCACATGATTCAAGTATCATTAACATGGCAGTCGGTGCTGAAGGGTCACTGCCGTGGAGGCTTTAAAGTCCTCGAAGTGGCGTCGATCGAGCGGGGAAATACCAAATTATTGTTGTGAGTTGGCAAAAGTTTCGCTTTGTGGATTTTTCCTTTGGAATTTCCCGGCACTTATACAGTTTGTGCTTCATTGATTTCGCCGTTGTTGTGGCCGCGATGGCGGCAATCAAACGACTGCAAGGACGGAGGATCTGCGGGCTGCCAACACGAATGATTGGGCGGAAATTTTTGATTAGCTTTGGGGAGAGAATAAATGAAACTTGTGTGGGGAAATTGTAACAACCACAAAGCCACAAATAATCCCAGAAAAAAAGGAGTAGAAATGCAAGGAAATATTCTTGAATCAAGGCTTCAAAAGAATTAGTTTAATAATTAAAAGACAAATTGTTATTAATGCCTAAAATCGTCACCTAAAATTTGAAAATTATTACCCAAAAAAGTAACCTAAGGAATGATTTAGATAATCGACTTTAAGTCCCTTAGCCTCTTGATTTTCTAACCTTTTATTGCTCTTTTTGGGCTGCACTTACCCTTTTTGTTCTTGTTGGGCTGTTTCGGGTCGTCGGCCGTTTAGGTTTATTGATTTTAATTGAAGACACTAAATAAATTAAATACACAACATGACTTGCACTTTTCCGATCGCGGGCAACTGCCGGAGGCCTGTGTCTGCCGCGCTTATATACAATTCGGGGGCCCGGTGATCGAAGCTTTAAAGCTTTTATTTGTGATGCTCAAAAGCTTTTGGTTGTGAAGCTCTCATGAGAGATCAGCACTGGCAGGCTGGAACGGAGAGAACACGGACGGCCAGGCAGACAGACACGCAGACGGAAATCCAAGTGGACGGAGAGATAAGCAAGTTGGTGAGTGGAGGGACAGTTAAATCATCAGGGATGGTAAGCCAGGCAAAAGTCCAGACGCCGGACATACAGACAGACTTGAGAAGTGGACAGAAAAAGCAGAGAAGCTGGCGAAAAAGTGATCTGACGGCCGGAAAGCCAAATGAGGAAACGAGAGAAAATAGTCTGACAGAAAAAAAGCTGGACAGAGACGGGCAGTAAAGCAGGCAAGGGGACGGCAGGTCAAGGATGAGAGACAGACCAGCAGACGAACAGGCCGAAGGGCAGAGAGTCGGACCAGCTGGCGAAAAAGTGATCAGCTGGGCAGAAAGTCTAATGGTCAGATAGCTGACAGACAAGCAGTAAAGCAGAGAGTCGGAAAAGCTGGCGAGAAACTGATCAGGCCGAATAGAAAGGCCTATTGGGCAAGCGAGCGAAGAGACAGGTAGGAAAACCGATAGCTGGACAGATGGGCAGTCCAACAGTGAGGCAGGGCAGTCAAAAGGTGTAGACACAGACAAAGGGGGAGAGGGGCTGAGAGTCGGGCAAGCTGTGATCAGGCAGCCAAAAGTCTACCAAGTAAGAACAGACGGATAGCAGTCCCGACATCTGGGTAGACGGGCAGTAGAGCAGAGAGTCGGACAAGGTGGTCAGAAAGTTAAATAGGTAGACAGTTGAGACAGCAGAGATCAGGCATCCAAAAGGCCAATTGGGGAATCGAGAAAAAATAGACAGAAAGAAACCCCAACAGCTGGGCAGACGGGCAGTAAAGCAGACAAAAGAGCAGCCGGCCTAGACTGACAGATAGACAGTCAGAAGGACATGGCTAGATGGAATTCTCTTGTCAATCGGGTACAGCCCAATCCGTTGATAAATGAAAAATAAAATACATAAAAGAGAAATTTCTACAAATCCTCAACTTATCGTTTACAAAAGGACGAATAAATTCGTTTTGTTGATGGATTGAAAATGCAATTTTTTCGCAGTCCCACGCGATTCACCATTTGCTGGCCATTAAATTCAACCAGACAAACCAATTTATCTTCCATCCAAAGCGAGGCTTTTATACAAATTTAAGCCAATTTAACTGGCCATCCCCGAGCCTCGTTCCGGGCAGCACTTCCCATTCATATGCAAATCGAAGCGATTGGTGTAGTTTTCCCCCATATCCTTGAACAGGATCACCCATTGTTTTGATGGAAATCCAAATTTGCAATGCAGCCTATCGTGTATGAGCAATTTGTTTGTTTAACTACGTTTGTTTACCGACTTACGTTGGCTCGGTTTGTTTGTTGTTTTTGTTGGTTGAAGCACTCCTGAAATTATTTCATCTGCAACTCTTTCTCGTCTCTCTTGCTGTCTCTCGTTTTCACAATTTGTTTCTTTTGTTTGGCAGAGATTTCCTGACTGAATGCCTATTTCCCTCGCCGACGCGCCCGTATGAGCTGCCATGGGAACAAAAAACGATTTGGGCCATTGTTTTTGGCCTGATGCTGTTCGTGGCCATTGCCGGCAATGGCATTGTATTGTGGATTGTGACGGGTAAGTTTAAACTGTCATTTGACCAGCGAGCGCTAAATTCCGCATACGCCGCCTGGTCCTCCCGCGTTTATGAAACTAATTTCCGGGATTTGTGCAAATCACAGGACACCGCAGCATGAGAACAGTTACAAATTACTTCCTGCTGAACTTGAGCATAGCCGACCTGCTGATGTCATCGCTGAATTGTGTCTTCAACTTTATATTCATGCTGAATTCGGACTGGCCCTTCGGTTCGATTTATTGCACCATCAACAATTTTATGGCCAACGTGACCGTTTCCACCTCCGTTTTCACCCTCGTGGCCATCTCGCTGGACCGGTAAGCCCGCAACTCATAAGCCATTACCTTGATTTGCCATCTCTCCCTTTTCCAGCTACATAGCCATTGTGCATCCTCTGCAGCGGCGCACCTCACGGCGGAAAGTCCGCGTCATCTTGGTGCTCATCTGGGTGCTAAGCTGTGTCCTGTCGGCGCCCTGCCTGCTCTACTCCAGCACCATGACCAAACGGTAAGAATACAGCAACCATTTTCATAGGAAAAAAGTGGCTTGGAACTATAAACAAGTTTTGCTTTAAGCCTCCGAGGCAAAGGTAAATTTTGGGAGCTCCTGCTGCGACAGGCTCCTGCGGCGACTGGCACGACTAGCACTCCTGTTGTGCGAGTTTATCGATTTGCCCAGCCCGACATGCAGCATCGCCATCAATACCAGCAGCAGCCGAGGGACGTGAGCTGCTCTCTCGCTCTCTTGACTCTTTGGCGCTGGCTTTTAAAATTATGAAGTCGAGGCGCGGGTGAAAAAATGCGAATTTTATTGCCACGATGGTACGGCTAATGTAATCCACCCACTTGGGAAGACGCCCACAGACCCTGCCATATTTCAAACCAAATCAACTTGGCTTCTTTGTATTAACTTGCCCAAGAAGATACAAAGACAGCGAACGGGGCGGCGGGTTGGCCTAATAGAATTGAATCATTTTTTATTTGGCCTGCCCACCTTTTTTTGCCAGCCTCTCTGGGGCTCTTTTGTTTCGCCCCATAATAAATATTCCACATGAAAGGTCGCCACGGCAATGGTGACTTAATAAATGGAGTTCATATTGCAAGTCGTGGGCCTACACAAATTTATCATTCCCAGACGGAGAACGACACCGCCGACTTTGTCAATGCCGAACTCAAATGCCAGGTGCCTTCAGGCCCATAAAACTTTGCATACCTCAAACTTTGGCAATAGACTTATATTTGCGTGTGGGGGAGACGAAGGCAAACACAAAAGTTGCCAGCCATAAACCGGTTACAAGTGTTGGCAATTAAATTTGTAGTTGTTCTTTAGTTGTTCTTCCCCGTGACAGTCACGAAAGCCGGCAAGATTTAGTGGCTAATGTAAATGTTTGACTTGAAAAATTCGCTAGAGGAAGTTTCGCTTGAAACTGCGAAGGTGGATTTTCGTTTTACATATTTAAACAGGATCGAAATCCTGCAGTAGCTTTAATTCATTTACAGGGATGTTTTTTCTTAAGCTTCTCTTACGGCTGCCAAGTTGGCTGTCAAAAGGGCAAGCCCAAGGCCATAAGGATGCAGGGGAAAATGCAGGCTAAATTTGTATTCTGGCGGACTACCAACTTTGGGTTCACTGATGTGGTCGATCGAGGGAAGCAGCAGTTCCATGGCCATTGGTTGAAGTATTTTTAACTAGATTAAGAAACCTTGGCAAAGATCTAAAAATATTGAAATATTTCTCATAATTTTTTCCCATCGCAAGCGTTAGAATCGGAGGAGAAGTTGGCCAATAAAGAAGAAAATAATCTAAGATTCTTTAGAGAGCTTCTATAAAAGATATTTGGGTGGAATATTCTAAGATTCAATCAGACTCGTGGACCCTTGGGCTCTTTAACTTAAATTCCCCACTTTGAAATTCTGGTTTAAAGTTTTAGGTACGCAAAGTGCGTTGACTTGGGCACTTGAACACCTCAACTAAAATTCCCCACATTCCACAAATTCGTGGGCTAATTCAATTGGCCGCAAGATTATTGCTTGATAATGGGCCAAATTTGGCCTAAGTGAGCTGCGGTTTTTGGTCTCGCGGGAGAAACTTAAACCTCACCAAGTCCGCAATTAAATTTCTTCTTTAAGACAAGAAGTAGAGGACTCCCTTTTAATAGTTCCACAAGGTCCCTTAACCCCTGCTGAACCCTTCATAAAATTCCAAAAATTTTAAAGGAATTTTTCAGCTTAAATTAAAGCCTACGAAGCCCTCCCGCCTGCAGGGTTTTTGGCACTCAGAGTTCAATAATCTGCGTAGTCAATGGACTTGCTGAACCTGCGGCTAACCTTTGATTTTAAACTGGAAACAAGAATTTCCATTAAAATCAATAAACAGACGCCGGCATGGAGCTGACACTGCGGCTTCTCTGACCTCCAAGCTATTAAGTTGCCCTCCCCTTGGGGTTGCTTGAACCGTCGACCCAACGAGCCATCGAGAAATATTCAGATTACCTGTCTGCCTTTCGTTTTGTCACATTGTCAATGGCAGAACATTTGCCACATACACAGTGACTCCCTGGAGGACGATGAATTTCGACATAATTTTGGTAAATTAAATTTCCAAGTTGAGGACAAGATTGAAGCCATTCGTTTACCTGGTGGCGATGAAAGTGGCGAACAAATTGCGTGTTAAAATGATGAACGTGGGGAAGGTTTACGTTTTTGGCTTTTTGGGCCAAGGACAAGCGACCGTGGCCCGTCGGTCACCCTTTTCTTTTTGGTGGCCCAGACACATCAATTTCGCGGCAGCCGGAAAATTTGTTTTCTTCTGTTGAGTGAGCAAATTTTCGGGTGGAAAGTTACGAGCAATTAAACGACGGGCGAAGCTGCCCTTGAAAATTTAATGAGTCTGCCGAAGGGATTCATTCCTGGCCTTTTTTTCTGAGCCACTTGCCTTCGTGTTCTTTGGCAATTTTAATTAAAAACAATTAGGCCGATTACCAGGCCTCCCCCCGGGAAATTGGAAAATTTATTAAGCACTCCCACTGATTTGTGACCCTCTTCCAATTCGCAGTTATTACAATGGAAAGTCCCGCACCGTCTGCTTTATGATGTGGCCGGACGGCAGATATCCCACCTCCATCACCGATTACGCGTGAGTCCCCAAGAGTCCACCAATTTGATTTGCTTCTGAATTCAATTTTTGTGTCTGAAATTCCAGCTACAATTTAATTATTCTCGTGCTGACCTACGGCATACCGATGATAGTGATGCTGATTTGTTACACGCTAATGGGCCGGGTCCTTTGGGGCAGCCGGTCGATTGGCGAGAACACCGACCGGCAAATGGAGTCGATGCGTTCGAAGCGCAAGGTTGTGAGGATGTTCATCGCCATTGTTTCGATATTCGCGATATGCTGGCTGCCCTACCACCTGTTCTTCATCTATGTCTACCACAATAATCAGGTGGCATCCACCAAATACGTGCAGCACATGTACCTCGGCTTCTACTGGCTGGCCATGTCGAATGCCATGGTCAATCCCCTGATTTACTACTGGATGAACAAAAGGTAAGCCCGAGAGAAAGAGGGAAGAGCTTTATGTAAAGCTGCTTGTGGGATCCTTGCAGGTTCCGGATGTACTTTCAGCGCATCATTTGCTGCTGCTGCGTGGGGCTGACGCGTCATCAGTTCGACTCGCCGAAGAGCCGTTTGGCCAACAAGAACAGCTCGCATCGCCATACACGAGGTACGCAAGTCCGTTAACGTTTTCAATTTTAATTAGCGTTAACAAGCAACCCATTCCCGTGCCCATCCTCCCCCCAACTCCCAATCGTCCTGCGAACAATGCTGCGCCCGTTAGCCGAGCCCAAGTGTCAATGGAAGCGGAGCACAATGGAAACCCAAATACATCACGTGCCCACCACATCCTCGCGCGATAAGCAATCCCTCGGCCAGAGCTTCAACCGGGCCACCATCGAGTGCGCCATGCGGCCGAGTCCGCTGGTGGACGACACCAGCTCGCCGATTAGCCTGTCCATTCACAACGGGCTGGGCGAGAGGCAGCGCGTTAAAATCAAATACATTTCTTGTGATGAGGACAATAATCCTTTGGAACAACAGCCCGGCCAGCACAGCCGCCGCCATGACACGGCCATTAAGCAGCTGTGATCCCACTAAATGCCACGCCCACCCACACACCCAGAAAAAAAGAGTTTCCAACGGTTTCGTCTTTCGACTGTCGGCCACCCCTCGCCCCTTGTCTCTTTGCTCTAAGGACCTGTAAATAATCGTATACTGAATTGGAATGGAGTCCCCCGTCTCTCTTTGCGGGACTCTCAGTTGTATGTACAAGGAATATCATCGAAGAGCTCTAAGTTTTAACTGTTGTAATTGTAGTTTAGGCTAAGAGAGTTTTACTTGTAAATAGCGAAGAAACCGCTCAAAAAACCGTGGTATTTTAAAAATCAAATATATTTACATGTATCGAAGGGAAATCTTTTGAAATTGATTGGCTTTCTCTAGTTTGTGTAAGCTGAAAGCAAACAGAACTCTAGAGCTTCTTAGCTGATATTAAAATTCCTTAGCCTCTTTAAATTCATCAGGCAAGAAATTAAAGAAAACAAAGCCCAGCAAATGTTTTTTTCGTTGCTAAAATATTTAACATTATTTTACCTTCATTTACATCATATTTTCCCTACCAGAAACTTTAAATTCAAATTCCAACAAGAAATACAAATATTCAAAATTAATTTACATTTGCATTTTCCCACTCCAAACTGTTAAATTAAATTCCAGCAAGAAACAAAAAAATAACTAAAGTCAAAAAAGTTCCTAAATATTTAAAAACCAAATCAGTTGATTAAAATAGTTATTTAAACATTTTTAAAAATATAATTTGAAATTAAACGGACTCAACATTGAATCACATAATTGCAATAAATTATATTTCCTTTTTTTAGTCCCATTTTTAAATTGCTTTGCTAGCATAAATCTGCGTAATATTAAATCAGATAATTTTATTAATTTGCCGCTGATCGATAAACGAGAAAATCCCGACTAAATGTTAAATATTTATATGTGCAAAAGGTAAATAAATTGGAAAAAATAACGTCGACTACTTTGTGAATTTTGAAATCAATAATCTGGCCTATTTAAATGGCCGGGAGGGCGGAAGCTTTACCCAAATCGCTTTAGGGCCCACACAATACAACAATCCCTGGCCATGTTCATCAAATATTTAATGAATAGGAGCGGGCGGGTAATGCCTGAGTAATTCCAAAATGAACAGAGAATTTTCAATCGCTATTAAAGGAGAAAACCTTCCGCCCGCTCCCTGAAATCCAAAAAGGAGAAAAATCTAAATAGAAAATTACGATTGAAGGTTCCTTTGTGCCACCAAAAAGCACAGGAAGGCCAAAGGAAGAGTTGCTTTCAAATTGGAGCTTTAAATGTAATTGAAGTGCTTGGCAATTCCCAGGACTCATTTTAATAAATGACAATTTTAAAGCGCTAATGCGTCAAATTGCTTGTTGCCATAAAAATTTTGATACTGGTTTGGGGGACAAATAAATGTAGACGCTGCCTAATAGGATTTGATTGGGCTTTTCAAACTGCGCCACGCTTGCTATTGAAAAGGAAAAACAATTTCCATAATAAGACGGTTTGGTGCCGTCTCAGTTTATAGCCATTGTCCTGATGAAAGAAGCCCCACAAAAATCAGAGTCACACACAAATAACGATAAAAGAACGATGATAACAATCGCAGCCCAGCAGAAGGGGCAGCGGTGGGTGTCAAAAGTCAACAAAGGACAGGCGACGGTTCACCCACCTTTCCCCCGATCCTTGCAAAAGTTTTCCATGTTTGCAAATTGTGTGGTTTGTCGTTGTTTTAGCAACCGACATTTTGAGTAACTGGTTTTGAAAAGGGTCAGTTGCCTGTCGGTCCAAATGTCTATGCCTTTAATTAGCCGAAAAAGAAAATACAAAATCCAATAGATGTTCGTTCATTGCAGGAGGGAATTACGTACTTCAATGCTCACTTGTCATGTTTATGCCAACGGCAGAAAAGCAGTACGCCGCCCCCCGCCCCCTTGGAATATCCTGGGTAGTTTATCGCATTTGTCTCGGGAACAATTTGTTGGTGATTTTTCCTGGTGTAAGCAACGGAAATTCGTTGTTATTTTTAGCAAGAGCAATACAGGAAACACAGTCGCGTTCAAATGGGGAAAAACACAATTGACATTGACAGCGGACATGGAAAATTTATCAGCAGCGCAAAACGATGCTCTTCCTTTTTTTTAACACCGAACGGAAAACTTTATTGAATTTCATATCGTTGGCAATTTAAAGCAAGGTCAAAACGACTGATTTGGTCGACCCAACGGAGCTTGTCTAAGAATATTGAAATGCCACTCCACCCCCATGGAAATTGATATCTGCGTATGAATAAATTTCAGTGAATTGTAATATGATGAAAAATATTTCATATCGAAATACAATTCCGCCCCGGCTTCTCTCCTTAGGCGGCTGTGATTTGAGCTTCAGTTTGACTGGCCTTGTTCACTTACCCAAATCACTTTATTTTATCAACCAACTAGAAAACTCGTTCTCTCCCTACGAACCTGGGAAAAATGTCGGACTATTTGAAAAGTATTTTGGGTGTTACCCTCGGCGTGGCCGGTGTCTCCTTCCTCGGCTACTGTGTCTACTTTGATCGCAAGCGCCGCCAGGACCCGGACTACAAAAAGAAGGTGGCCCTGCGGCGCCGCCAGAACCGCAAGAACGAAGAAGTCGAACTCCGGCTGCCCAATCTCGGGGAACACGGCTCCATCGAGCGTTATTTCCTGCACGAAATCCAGATCGGCGAGATTCTCATCAGCCGCGGCGAATTCGAGGCGGGCGTTGATCATATTTCCAATGCCATTCTTGTGTGCGGCCAGCCGGAGAAACTCCTTGAGGTCCTCAAGTCCACACTGCCGGACCCGGCTTTCGGCTTGTTGATGCTGAAAATGCAGGAGTGCGGGCGCCGGGCCCATGCCATGGCCATGGCCGCGGCGGCCGAGGCCAGCCGGACAAACAGCCAGCAGTGGGCCGAGGCGGAGGCCAATCGATCGTCGATCGATGAATTAGAGTAACATGCAAAATTCTTTTATGCAACGAACTTCTGTTTAATGTTGTGGCAGCTGCCCGGAAAAGGGTATTTTAAAATTCGTAACGTTATCCAAAAAATAAAAGCGAAACATTTCAATTTGGCGCTGATTGAAGTCAAGCAGCGAATTTATCACTTTTTTTGTCCATGTCGATAATTGGAAACTGCCGGCGACTGAATAGACTTCTGTCGGCCGCAGGACTTCCAGAAAAACAAAAGGAAAACTTTCCCATTTTACGATAATTGCCAGCAGCACTTGTTGTTGTTTTTTGGCTGGTGGGTGGGGCAAAAGTTACAGTCTCGCCTACTTTTTGCCATTACTTTCGTTTGTAATTACCAGGGAACATGAAAAGTTTCAAATTAATGACTTTAATTACCAAATCGAATGGCCTTTTCTTGAGCTGCATTCTCTCCTAATCCTCACACAATTGCCCTGTGATTGCAATTTGTCCTTATCCCGGATAATTCGGCATTGTTCAACCAAAATCTTCATGGCTCCTGATTCGATTTAATAAGCTCGACTCAACTTCCGTGCATGGAACACAAAATTGTCTACCAGGGAGCCCCCGGGGGGTCTGGGTTTTGTTGGTGTGCATAATTTCGCATTAAATTGAATGACGACCCCGCAGGACCCGAGAATCGTTGTCATCGCCGTGGCCAGCAGTTTGGAATTGATGGCTGGCTGGTTGTTTGGCTGTCGACAGCCGAGAGCCGAAAGTTGTTGGCTCGGACAGGCGGCAAAATGTGTTTATGCAAAGTTTTGTCTGCAGTTTTTATGTTTATATTTTTTTCTGGCCATTTCGCCTTCTAGTTGCTGGGGTCTGTGCTGTGATTTTGTTGCCTATTCTTTTGTGGGCGGCGTTGGTCGTCGTCCTGCATCGACCATTAACCTTGCGGGGCAACACGTTTCGTCGTTTACTTGGACGGATTGAGTGTTTGTAATCTACGAAAATCTGCATAAAGTTCCTTGTCTTGTTTACATGTGCCCAGCACTTTGCGAGAGGCGGTGGAAGGACCTTCTAGGCTTTTAAGTTGTCCGCGCGAAAGTCTTTTTATTAAATTATGAACATGCTGTCCGTTGTGAAGGGGCGAAAGCCAACCCAAATCTCATTTTACGCTCAATAAATAATCGCGAATTGAGTAAGAGAAGAAGGACAAGAACCCGAAGGAGAAAACAACCCAAGGTGAGTTTTTTGAATAGATAAGCCGGCAAATCTGGCTATAGTGAGTTTATAAAACTTCTTAGATTCGCTGACATCATCGAAAACAAACAGAAATCTAGCAATTTGAATGGACACCACAAAGTTTATGGCGTCG
>JBAMCP010000262.1:57193-69009 GCA_037075105.1 Lissocephala sabroskyi
AACAGTTCCTCCTTTATTGAATGTAGCGTGCAGGGTATAAAAAAAGGTAACAAACCACAAACCGGGCGTTGGCCCAGTTAAAAGTGCCCACCGGGTGCTGCCTATATTGCCTTTTTTTGCGGTGAGAATTCGAGGCGCTGACGCGTGTTCGTAATTGCGCAGCAATTGAACATTTAAACGCCGTTCGGCTTGAATTTTTTCCCCCCTCCGAAAACAGAGAGGGCAGCCAACTGTTGTTGGGCGGGCACAGGTGCGCATTGGACCGCAATACCCGCAAATTAAAGGGGGAGTCCTGGCAGAAAGAAAATGTAAAATGAATTTTGCAATTTTATTAACTCAAAACGGATCGGCACGGAACTGGGACTTGTTCTCCAAATATTTCATTATATCAAATGCACGAGCCACCAGCATCACAAAACAAATATGAATCACCATACAAGGATTCACGAATTCATCGACAACCAACGTGGAGTGTTTGTTGTGCAAGATGGCCGAGGTGAAGAGCAGCAAAAATATAAAAACCGCCGACATGCCGATGGTTATGTAGATCTCGGTTCTGGCCAAAATACCCACAATGAAGCTGAAGGTGAAGAAGACCAACACCACCAGCATGGCATTAGTGCCGGGCAGGAATCGCGAGGGGCAGGAGGCTGCCAAGACCAGCATAAGAATCGTGAATATGTACATGATAATGACGACGAAGAAGTCGTTGGGGAAGCCAACCAACATCCATTTGTCCGCCACAATGTAGAGAGTGGAACATTCGGCAATTATCAGTGAAATGCCCCAGTTGCAGAGGAAAACTGAGGGGGCACTTGAGCAGACCAGCAGGGTGAGGCCGATCAGGACGATGAAGAGGAAGGCGGTGCCCAGGAAGGGCCGGTTGAGATCCACTTTGGTGTAGCCCAAAAACATCCACTGGATGGCCGATAAGGCCATCATCAGAAAGGTTATTAAATAGATCTGTAAATTGCGACGGCTCTGTTGGTATTCGTCTAATGGCACCTCCATTCGATGAGAGCACAGGGAGCGCCAGGAAATTCCACCATTTTCATGGCCTTCGCTTGCTTATTTTTCCCAAAATTCTCTTGACAAGAAATTCTCGTATTTCGAAAACTATTTAAAAAGCCTGTGACTCTCGGCTCACTTGAAATTTAGAAGAATGCCAGTCAACAGCTGTCAGTTTCCCAGCTGGCGACTTTGTCATCATACTTTTGAATAAACAATGAGCTGCTTTGCCCAATTGACAGGGTAAGGAAAGTTTCTTCTCAGCCAGTTTGGCAGTTGGTATCTGACTAATCGCCAAGTTTCGGACGAGATTAAAATTAAACTCGCAGTTGGCTTATCAGCGAGACTTGCGTTCGGCCACCTGAGCCATTAAAACGGCCCATAATCGTCGTCTGTATTTGCCAACACTTTTTGTTGTTTGATTTGCTTGCCCCTTTTTTTAATGGGTGGGGCCAGACAGTTGGGCAAATGTTTGAGGAGAAAGCATAAAAGGATAAATTGCCATTAGGCATTCGTTACAGTGCCCATTGAAAAGGGCAAATGGAAGGTGTTATAAAAAAAGATTTCCCTTCCAGGAATTCCATTTTCGGCATGAATATAAAACCAAAAACACACAAATATTCAAGAAACAGAATTTCACAAATTAAACCCCAATAAAAAGGATACTTTTTAAAGCCTTGAAACCTAAGCCGCTTAGATTGAAGCGATCACAACCAAAAGGCTTATCAGGGAGAAAAAAAATATATAATCTGCTTGGCTCCACAGAAAAGTTAAGGATTTCTGAAAAGAAACCTAACTTGTCCTGCCTTTAAATTTTGTAACATTTAAATCTGTAATTTCTTAATTTAGCTGGGGACCCTGCACGCAATTTATGAGGTCAGGGTCTGAGCCAGGGGACCAGTAAAAATAAACTTAATATCCTAGCACTTACGGTTATTTTATATGTTGATTTTAGAGTCCTTGTTGGTGTTGTTTGTTTAAATGCGCGATTTCCCGATTAAATTTATGGCATGCACACACGACGCGATGACGTGCGCAGTTCGAGGCCGTAAAAAGATCACGAATCTTCGATAGGCGGGGAGAATCCGACGCGGCGAGCACAGGACGAGGATAATAAACCGGCAACTACACAGAGCAAAGGGCAGGAAGTTTGTTAGACTCACAGAGAGAGAAAGTCAAAATAAGCAGCTTAATTTATCAGCACCTATTGATATTTTGGTCACTGTGGTTGCTTTTATTTTTTATCGTTGGCCTTTACAACCAGAAAAGGACCCACACACGGACGCTTATAGGGAGAATACGCAGGCTCGCGACGATCTGAAAGATAAGCTTTGATTAGAGCTTTGATCTTAAAGAAATTGAAGATAAGAAAAGGTCAGCAGCTGTTGGACAATTATGGAGAAGCTAGACAGACGGTGAGGCAAGAAAATGGACAGATGATGAAACAGACAAACTTTAAACGAAGAAACCAACAAGCAGGCGGGTTAGGGAAGTGCTGAAAGGACAGACAACAAAATGCAGCACAGGAAAGACGACCTTCGTGTACAGTTGGGCAGAAGGGCAGACGAATATGCAAATGGACGCGGCAGCGGACGTTAAAGGGAGATCCGATTCTACGTTCGTGCTCTTGAGAGCTTTTATTGCGGGGAATACGGAGAAATATCCCCTCTTTCTGGTTATCTGTCAATCTGTCCAACTGCCGAGCTCTTCTCAAGCTCTAAACTTATAGAAATCGTAACCCAAAACTGAACACCATTGAGAGGAATTTCCCTTTCACCCTTTAATCAACGGGCAAGCTTTTGAATACTAGAAAACCAACTACTCTTTAATTTATACACACACTCACACACCCACAGACACGTGCACGCGCATCCAGTTAGTCGATTGTGTGTCAGCAGAATTTACCTTGAATTTCGGTGAGCTTTGTTTGCATTTCATATTAGAGAAAGGAAAGGAGGGAGCAGGGCAACCAACTGGACACACATACGAGAATTCTCAGGGATGTCCAGTGACCCGGACTGACCACGACAGGAGTCCCCCACAATAATCCCGAGAGGTTGCGTCAACTTTTCCCTGTGCAATGTCAAATGGGGGCTAAAAAGGCCAGGCAACCGGCAACCAATCCGGGAGTCAAAGGAACTTTATGAATTTCAAATTTTCACCACAATGCCAATGACCCAAGGAGATGCCAACAATCAATCATGACCACAAACGATCCTTGGCCAATACTGTTGACAGCGCGGCAATGGTTGGTCAAAAGTTCCAGCACTCGAGAGCCCTCAGTCCCCAGCCTGTTTTGACCCTGGCCAGATATTCATGCTGCGTTCTTATCGCTCACAAAGGACGAACGGGAGGCTGCATTGTTGCCGACAGCTGGAAGCCAAGCGTTAAAAATGTTTAACAAGCGCAAAATGCGTCGTCCTCGTCGTCGTTGTCGTCGCTGCCCAGCCAAAGCAAAGATATCAGCGACTAGAAAAATAAAACAAGCATGTCCTCCCACGCAAATTTATATCCCCCTCCCAGGCCCTTTTTTATGGTCTTTGTGTGTGATTTATTTTGGGGGAGGCAGCGGCGACATGTTTGTGTTTATTTCGCCGCCAGACTTCACAATTTTTAATTAAATCGTAAGCCAGTTTATTAGAACTGACATTTCGCTTAATCTTTTGATTAACTCGGCCCGACTTTCGAGAAAGTGGAAATCTAAATCCAAAAGTCAAATTGCCATGGCAGATAATGCAAAACGCAAAACTGCCACTGACAACTTGACAAACCACCTGAAACCCAGCCAAGCCAAGCAGCCGGGCGAGGCAATCTCAGGCGATTTGATGCGAAATAAAACTTCAAAACGACAATAACAGCTGCTGATAAAGCCTACAGGATCTCATGTGTGAGAAGCCTTTTTGCCTGGCCGGCATTTGTAGTTATTAGCATTGCAAATCCAGAGTCCTTTTGGCGTCGCATCAATCAGCGGCTCTTGGCATTGCCGGGGCCCCGAATCCCTTTGACATTTCGTTTTGAAGGGCCTAGAAGAATCGCATTTGTGAAGCGAACAGCGCAATTAATCAGCTTAGGACATTCGGCAGAGCATATTTATATAAATTTGCCGGAAAAGAGCCTGCCGCCCACAAAGGCAGCTTAAAGGGCAAAGTGTGTTTTCCTGAATTTTGATTTGTTGGAGAAGAAAATGTCTAAGAATCGTGGGACTAAATTTTGTGGGATGCCAATATTTCGGCCCAGGTAAAAAGCTTCTAAAAATAGTTGGGTCCAATCAAAGGTCAACTGGCGTCCTCCAGCTGCCAGTTGTCCCTTGGAAAACTAAATATTGCTTCTTGTCTCGAACTGTCATCATCGGGGTTATTGAGGACAGCAGATTTCAGGAAAAGGAAGCAAAGGCCTAGCGGGATTGGCAGGCGGAGGAGGTTGCTGCTTAATTAAATCCCCTTGGCCAGAAGTTTTGTTGCCTGGCAGGCGGCGCTGTCATTTTGACGCCCGAAATTAATGGCCCGTCCTACAGCTTGTGGCCGACTTGTGTGGTCAGAAGGAAACTTGTGTGATGGCTATAAAGTTTGCAATTCAAAAAGGGGATTTTCGGTGAACGCCTCCAAGTGCATAATGGGAAAATGCAAAACTTGTTGGTCGGCTACTTTAATGGGTCATAAACTTTGGCCCTTCAATTTCAAGAACTTAAAGAAAATTAAACTGATGGCGAATCAACGATTCGTGGAAATTCGTTAGAAATTCACCCCCAGGGCCCCGAAACACACGCGCAGCTGTCTGAGGACTTAATCCCTGATACCTGGCGGCTCCAGCCGATTGAACCCATTTATCAAGCGCCCAAGCAGCGAAGGCGCCACTTCAATCCCTACCGACATCGCCGGATTCTGGGGTATTAAGTTGCAGGCGTCTTGAGGGCCACCTGGCCGTCTCGGTCTGGACGCCTCGGCTTTTGCGCAATTAGATAACAACAAGGACTCAGCCGCAGCCTTGTCCCCGCTTCGGGGTATTGGCAGACAGTGTTTGCCATTTATTAGGTGGGCGGGCGGCAGATTGTTTTGTTTTGTTTCAAGCCAGAAACAATTGAAGTCAATATTGATGTTTAGAATTTGGTTTTCGCTGACTTTTCGAAATGCGAAAAAGTTTAAATAACACAAACATCAAGCCAAAGTTTTAATTGCTTAAAGCAAAATGTTATTTCTGTCTCAACGGCTCAGACAGGTGAGCGTAGGCCGTCGTCGTTTCCCTAAATGGACGATTTCAAAATGCCCGAGGGGAAAAAGTTTAAATCAATAAAAACAAAAGTATTTCAAGATTTTCAGAGTGCCCTAAGTTCCTTAAATTAAAACAGCAGGAAATGAGGCCTAGAAACTTTCTGCCAACCAACAGATTATCAGCCGACTATCTGCCTATCCGAAGCTTTTGTCTTCAGTCTTTGTTTCCCCTTAAATCAAAATCCCTATTACTTAAAATCTTTTCACAAAACCTCTCAACTTCCTTGCTGGGAAAAATGCAGCATATTATCCTAAGCCTTCCCAGAAACTATAAGCACCAATTACTTGCTAACCAGGCGGGCAATGCAGGAATTGAAAACTGAATGGAAAGAATTTCAACCCATTCCAGGAACTTTTAGGGACTCTGTCAATGCTCAGCTCTTGTTATTAGAAACTAAACAGAAACTGAAAGAAGTCCCTGCATTCCAGGAACAATTACTGGCAGCAAAGTTCTGCTAACTGGCAGACAGACAGCCGGCGAGCGATTCGCAGAAGTTCAAGTGGCTGGAGGCAGACTGACAGAAAATATCCTTCCGGCAGTTGAAATTTCAACGACAATGGAAGCTTTCCTTTCTCTGACATTTGTTAAACTGTTGGCTGGGCGTTTTTTATTGTTGAATTTACCATCAATTCGGGATTTGTTTGGCCGCTCCGTCATCGTCAATTGTCGCAGCGGACAGCGCGGCCAGCCCGACGAATCCCTCTCTCATTTGTAAGCCAAACTCCCATTGGGGCTTCCGAGGCGTTGACATGACAAACAAAACCGTCGAGTGATTGAGTGTATTTGGCCAAGTGGAATTGTAAACACGGCTGTCGACAAATTGTCGGTCAGTTATCTGCCACAGGACAATGATCAGAGCCTTTGTTTTTGCATGTCATGTTCATTTCCAGTTCGCCGGCTCGCACCGCAGCCGAAAGTTACCAATTCCCGCAATTGAGGGTGTCTCGAGGCAAAGTCATTGCTCTCATTCAAGTCGGTTTAAAGTGCATAATTGAGTGCGGTAAATTCGAATGCCCACGGCCAACAAGTGGGCGGGGCAGGAGTTGATCCTTTGGCATGCCAGGCAAGATTAATTGGAATTCGCACAAAGTCAACAGACAGGGAATGGAAAAATTGAAGACAAGGACGAGAGAAACCGGCTTTGCCTTTGCCCATCAACGATTCAGGCCAGCGACTTGCCAAAGTTATGAAAACTTTTAGTTTCCACTCTGAGGTGCGACCTGCCCCACGGGGCGTCGTCATATGAATAATCCGTAGGGTCTATCTGATGTTTTGTAGGCCGCATTATTTACACTTTTAGCGTGGCTTTCAGCACGCCATTCCAGGCCATTTCTCGGCAGGCGGACAAACAACAGCGGCCACAAAAAATGGCCCACAATTGCTGACGTGCGCATTTTTTCTTCCGGCCAGAGGGCATTTGGACTTCCGCTCTGCTTATTCCTTTTTTCTGTGGCCCGGGATATTCGCTGTGAATATTAAAACTTTTGTTTTGTCAACACTTTGTTCCTACTTTTGTTCTATATGGAATTTCGTTTCTAAACAAAAATTGTTCGTGTTTTTTTTATCAACGCAATTCTAGTCGATTACACTGGACAGCGGGGGGAGCCCTGGAGGCCGGAAACAAAATCCAAATCCACACAGGACCGCTGACCATTGTCCGTGTGCGGTTTCCGTTTCTCTCGTGTATTTTTAGATTCGGTGAACTTTCGAATCGATTTAAGTTCAAATTATGTTAATTTTAAACATTTCTCTCTCTTTCTCTGTGTCCGGCAGCAGGGTCTGCAGTTGGCACGAATGTCCTTGGGCCAACTTTAAGTCGCAGCAAATTTAATCTGCTTTCGCTTGAATTGATTTTTGGCTACGAAACTAAAAACCACACACGTCTGCCCAAAGGGCATTGGCCGCTGTCCAAGGGGCCTGCCGCCCTCGCAGGGATTAGAAATCATAAGGAGGCTGGCAGGCTCGTCAGCTAATCAATGACACGTGCCCGCTCATTAGGATTCCCGGCCGCGTTTTGCATGTTTACACCCAACGAAAACCTCAGCTGACACTTCGCCTGGCGTTGCTAACTTTGCGGCACGACAAACTCAGCACACTGAATTTTGATTGGCTTTCAACGCCCCAAAAACAAACACATGTTAAGTAAATTGCGGTACACACAACGCGGAAACCTCAGCCATCCTTGGAGTGTCTTCCCCGGCCGCATTGAAAAAAGGACAACAAAACGAAAATGAATGTTCGGTTGTAGAAATTAAATAAACATGAGCAGGTGGCAGGCAGCGAGGACAGAATATGGCAAGTGTCACAAGGAGACACTAAAGTAGCTTCGTCTTGGAAGGATCCCAGGACTTACGATAGCAGTCTGGCGACAGGTGAGGTGAGCCGAATGTTTGACTTGAGATTCTAGGAAATTTGTGATATCAAAGCACGCGAATTTGAGCCGAGGACTTTGTGTGTTTGCCCGCAGGATAAGATAAAGAAAAGACTGAGGACAGAAGATTATAGGAAGAGCTATGAAAGGTTTCCAGAAAATTAAATTGAATAGTATTTGAAATATTTGAGAGGTACCAAGAAATCTTTAGATAATTGCTTTCTTTATTACCAGGGGATCCTTTTCAGTAGACCACTTTGGTTAGGGTCAGATAATAGGCAATGTAGTTCATGTTTATGAGCATGCAGAGATACAAGCCGGCCACGAAAACGGCGCAGACGACGTGCTCCTGGGTGACATACATGAAGATGCGCTGGTGGATGAGCATGGCCGTGTGCAGGATCAAGGCGGAGATCAGGACCACCATAACGATATTGACACCAAAATGCCACAGGGGATCTTGGGTTATATAATAAAAGATATAGAATAAAGCAATCCCAATGGTTAGAAAAACGAAGACAACCCCTAGAGAGGTGACCTCCGGCAGGACAGTCATGGGGCACAAGGATCCGCAATGATACAAGATTACATTCAAAATCCAAACGAAAATCGCAACGCCCACCACCAACTGCACGGACATCTCATCGAAGCTCTGAGTGAATACACAAAACGTCAGGCACTCGACAATCAGAAAAGCCAGGATGTAGTTGAAGGGAACCATGAAATAGAGATTCGTAAATACCAAAACCGCGCAGAGCACAAAGGCCAAGCCCAGCCAGGCGATCATCGGCACCTTGACAATTGCATAGAATTGGATATCGGCCAGCTTGACGAACAGGATCTCCAGCCAGCTCAAGACGATAAGGACCAAGGCAATGCGGTAGATGGCCAACTGATGCTTGCCCTCCACAATAAAGGAGAAACCGTGCGAGGACTGAGCGTAGGGAGTGTCCGATTCGCTGGGCTCTTCTCTCCGTGGAGGCGGCGGCGGCGGTGGAGGTGGTTCCGGGGGCGGGGGTGGTGGCGGTGGAGGACGCGTCGTCGGATTTTGGGGATTGGGACGATTCCTGTTCTGGCTCATTATCGATTTCGTTTGAAAAAATAAAATATTGGGGAGAATTCCCATTGAAATTAAATTCAACGAATAACGACCGAAAGCCTTATTCGTGGAAATCCTCGTTTTATTGGCCGCCGTCCATAAAGCCCAAATAAATGCCAATCAATCATCGTTGAAATCGTCGTTGAGATTTTTGGACAAACCAATTGACAATTTTACAATTTAATCTGGCCATTCGGTCTCCCCGAATCGATGGCTTAATTAAAATCGAAAATAATAATGATTTGTAATTACCGAACCCGTTGGCAAAACTGTTGCATGGCAATTGAGCGACTGAAGCAGCAGTCAAAATAATAAGCTGGCTTTTGCCCCAAGTTCGCCTCGATTATGGCCATTAATTGCCAGGCAGCCTGGCACTTGTAAAATATGAAAGGAGCATTCAGTGAATGGCTTCCGGGAAACCCACCTACTCGCTTGGAAGGCTTTTAAGTGGCAAGAAGGTGAGCGAAGTTCAAGTGATTTTCCCTGACGCACTTGATGAATGAGGCGGGCAAAGAGCCTGAGGCCTGGGGTGAAATTAAATGACAAATTTGGGTAAATGCGTCGACAATGGGCGTCGTCATCTGTCAAATTATGAAGCACGTAAGTTGATTATTTTGGGCCCGGGGCAGGTGGCACTTTCCCAAGCTAAAGTTGGTCTATTTTTGATTCGAGGCTTTAAGAGGAAAATAAATCAGCCCGCTAATAAATTTTCTTGCACGTTTTGAGCTTCGCATTTCACGTCTTCGAGTCTGAAAGCGACACGGCCATTAAAAGCCGAGAAAGCAGGGAATGCGAATGCGCCAGACGCATTTTTATTGAACCCACGGACTACGTGTGGTATACGCAATTTCCAGCCACCCACAGACGCTCGAATTTTGAGCATCTGCTTGGCAAGAAATTAATTCAATCCCTTCTAGAAAATTGAACTGCAAATGACTTCCCAGCGGGCCAACGATTCGGCTTAATTTCCATTATTTCAATTCGCAGAAAAACAGATTGGTCAACCCTACGCAGTTGTCCAGACAACAGAAACTCCCGAGCTTTCCAGGAAACCCATGTTGTCAACAGAGGGCACCTTCCCGGTCCCGGGGCTGCAGACTGTGCGTGAAAACAATTTAAAGCGAAATGAAAATTTTAATTGAAAGCCTCGACCAGTCGCCGCAAAGAATTCCAAGGAAAACGAAGAACTATGGTTTCTTTCCATTGTTTACTTTGATATGTTGTCAACGGGCACCGCAAAAGGAATAATAATGCAGCCTTGTCCCCTCCCCCACCGCCCCACCGACCGCCCTTGGCCCACGCACTTTTCGAGTGGTTTAATTTCTGCTGAAGCTTCGCTGGGCACATTGAAATGGCCAGGCAACCATCCTGCGGAGATATGAGGAATCAACGTTCTAGGGTTTTTTTTTGTTCTAAATTTTCCTTTTCTCTGGTTGTTTTTTGTGGGGAGAGACGACCTTATTATTCTCTTGGCATATTTGTTTCCCGGGGTCCTTGCTGTTTTTTAAGTTATGTAAACTTGATATTTCTCGTTAGCGCCAAAGGTGGGAGGCTAAAAAATAACCTTTTATTTTTAACTCGAATGCCAGCTCGGATTTCGCTTAAAGTCCTCGAAACCGCAAACGTGTTTCCCGACGCACAATTAAGAGGAATTTTTTACCGAGACCACGTGGCCGGTTTTTAATTTGCGGTATTTAGAAATTTATTACAAATGATTATCTCATTTTAAGCGCGGCAAATTATTAATTTTTTTAAAGAAAAATAAAAGCAAATAAGCCGCAGGCCATAACTAAATTACCCTCAAAGGACCCAGGACTGCCACCGTGAATTTATCTAAGTTGGCGTGCAAATTTAAACAGTGAAATTGGCTACACATAAATCCGCCGCAAGGTACTCATAAATTCCCTGGCCATGTCGCCGCCTCGGCATAAATTCCTAATGAGACAACAAACTAAGCCTAAGACGATGGGGCGTTGGGTTGTCTGAGATGCGATGATTTGGCTGCTGTTAATTTGGCTGGGGGCATAAATCCACAAAATTGCATATCGAATTACTGGGCGGCGTTGATTTAAGGAGCTGAGATTAAATTTTCGGGGGCGTGAGATTAAATTAGGGCAAAGTGTGGGCGATGAAAGTCGACTTCGAAAAAAAAAGAAAAACGGAAAAGAAACACTTTTCTTTTTTCCGACAACCCTAAGACGGCCGGGAAATAAATCTTAATTATTTATACAAATAGCCGGAAAAGGCAGGGCGGCCAAAGCTACTAAGTGAAAAGCGTTTAAAATTCAAGTAGAAATGTTGCCAAAGCCAAACGCCCCAAACGACATGTTGCGGGATGGCTTCGCAACAATGTTGCTAAGCATGCTGCCATAAAAACATCTAAGCGCTGCTATAAAAAGCTGGAAGCTGGCCCAACGTTTATGGGAAAGCATGGAAACGTCAGAGATCAACTGCTAGGACTCAAGGATGTTAAGGAAATTAAATTAAAACGAAACAGACTCAAATTGGCGGCATTATCACCGAACAGCTGTTTACACTGCCCTACAAGTCCATAATTCTGACCCATTAGATCACAAAATTCGCAAATAAAATCGGATTCTCTACAATCTCAAAATCTAGCAGCTGCCGGCTGCATTATCACCTGAAAATCTTTAACTACCTTAGATAACCCCCACATTTGTGTTGTCTAGTGTTATCGGCTGTTTGTGGACGCCATAAAAACAGTCGTTTTCCGCGGGCAGCCATAGAAAGACGTGCGCTGGAAATGTCCGTTGAGCAGGCCCAGCCACTGGTGGGCATTTTAATAGCCAACATAGTGAACAGTTATCATTTTTTGAGAAAATGGCTGGGAAGCTTCCGAACCGCCCGCCCCACGCCGCCGTACGCCCACTTTACCCAAATTGGCGACCCTGTGCTGCGTCGCAAGGCAGCCCCAGTGCCGCTAGAGGAAATCGACAGCCCCCACATTGCCAGGGTTGTGGAGCAGATGGTGAGAGTGCTACGGCACTACGACTGCGTGGGCGTGGCCGCGCCCAAAGTCGGCGTGCCCTTGCGCATTATCGTCATGGA
>JBAMCP010000263.1:0-68987 GCA_037075105.1 Lissocephala sabroskyi
CCCCCCCCCCCCCCCCCCCCCCCCCCCCCCCCCCCCCCCCCCCCCCCAAACTACCAAGCACTCTTAATGGATTACAAATCCAAACATATTTGATTTACATTTGGCCTTGCCTATTTGGCATTTTAAGCTGAAACCAACCAAGCCGTTGGCAGGCCCATTAAAGTATGCTATAGTTTTTTTTTTCAATTTCTATTATTTCGACTTGCATTAAAATTAATTTTTTTCCTTATTTTCGGTTAAATTAATCTGAAGTTCATGCTCCAAAAATATGTTTCGATATATTGTTCATATTTTTCTTTATGTTGCTTAATTTTACACGCGTGATTTTTGCTGCTTTGCTGGATCTTGTGAACTCTGTAGACCGCGCGACTTTTGAAGCAGTAAGTAGGAAAAATAGATGAGAGGCAGGGAGAAAAAAACAAAAAGGATGTTGAGCTTGTGTCCATCCATCGACTTCATGTCTGCCTATCCGCTTACCCAGTGGCCTGCATTCTCAGTTGGCCATCCGCCTGTCTCTCAGCATTCTGTCCGCCTGGTTTATTCCCCGCTGCCCGTTAATTTTTCTGTCTATCAGCTACTCAGTTGTCCTTTTGTCGGCCTGCTTATGTGACTGTCCAGGTCACTGTATGTTGCTCGTTTGCCGATTGTCTGCCCATCTGCCCCTCGTATTTGTTTGACTGCACTTTTCTGACCAACTGTCTGGATGCGTTCTGGTACTTTACACATCCGTCGGCCTGATCATCTGCTCGCTTGCCCTGCTGATTGTCTCCTTGAGCTTAATTCTGTCTACCTTTTGGTATGTCTCCGTTGGCAGGACGTCAGCTGTCCGCCTGTTTCTCTCTGTGGGTCTTCCTTCCACGTCAGCCGCTTTCCACTTTGTGCTTGCCACTTTCCTCGCCAGGTGCTTGAAATATTAAAAGGTCCTTTAAAGTAAAGCTCTTAACTATCCATCTGCAGGTTTGCTGAGCCAACCATTTGCCTTTGTATTCATTATTCATGCCCACTCTCTGGCTTTCGCACACAATCACCTACGCATTTATAAGAAAAGAGCTAATCCCTGTGAGACAAAGTGACGCCCTGCGGGATCCTTGCTATTCAATTTTTGGTTGGCTGAGCTTCCATTAAATAATTTCGCTTTCGGATTACCAGCAGATTTCGTTGCGGCGTTAATGAATGGGAATATCGCCCTAAGCCTCACTTAACCTAAACATTTTCAAAGCCAAACATTTTACACGTGATAATTTTCCACGGCCAACGGCAGCAAAAGGCTTCGACTGCTCGCTCCCCCAGGAGCCAAAGGGATTACCAAAGCAAAATTGCCTCACTTTTGTTTTCCTGCTCAACTCAAAAACTTCCAAAAGCCCGGGCAATTTGTCAACCCCACACACGCCCATCTGGACCGCCTCAGATAACCCAATGGCCAAAATAAGCCCCCCCCAACGGGCCGGGCCGGGCCAGGCGGGGCGAGTGTGACATGTAAATTTGGGCTCATAAAAATTATGAGCTCAGTTTGGGTTGCTTTTTTTAAGTCGTAGGCGGAAATTTAGACGCTGACGTTAATGTCCATTTAATGGACTACAGCGGCAAGGACACAACTGTTAATTTGCCGGGTGGCAGGTGGCCTCCTGGCGTTTTTCGGCCAGCGTTTTAATGGCCAAGCATCTTCACCGGCCTGCCCGGCCGGCCCGCACCGACGGCTGATTTATTTATTGATAGCTTTACGGCCGCGCCTCGGACTTTCGCGGTGAGTTGTAAAAGTTACGGCCGGGCCGGGCCGGCCGGCCATTTCGCCGGAGGACCCTGCCGCAGGCCAGCTTATGAGGCGGTGAATTGCGAGCGCTAAATGACTGAGGCGTTGTCCGCGCCTGAGCCGGCAAATAGTCAATTTATTTTTGCAGCCGCGTCGAGCCGGCCGAGGGGATTTGTCAAATCATTAGCCATATAACGTTTGGCTTTAAAACCCGGTGGAGGGGCTGGCCGTGGCCTTGGCCATGGCTTACGGGGCGCAGTTGATTAAAATGTCAGCCGTTCGGCGAAAGAGTTTCCCGGTGACCGCAGGTGGAAACTGAAAGTTACTTTAAGGCATTTGTTAAATTTCTCCTGGTATTCCTTTTAATATCCCGCAGCATATTTAGCAATCCTGAAATGTCTTGCTTTGTTTGAAACCGTTTAACACTGTGACATTTCATTGTGTTTTGATTGACACGATGAAGGGCCTTCGATCAAAACGATTGGGGGAATGACTGAATTATCGTTGTCAACATTTGCGAAATTCATGCGCTTTGTGTTTGGCTTGCAAGTCACAAACAGCTTAATCTGCTTAATTTCAATTGAAAGGACTTAAAAATAAAGCAAAACACAAATGCCCAGAATGGGGCAAGAGACAGAGGAGACACTCGCAGAAGCCATTAAGTTGAATGGGCTTCTATGTCATTTAACCATTTCGATCTTATTGTTTCTATTGCTCGGTCGACTTGGCAGAAAGTACAGTTGCCTCGGCTCATCGCCGGCTGCCAGTGTTGCCATGCCAATCAAAATCACAAAATATATTCAAATTGTTCAATGAAACGTTAATTATACGCTTTTGGCATGACAGCGTTTACCGATTTCAATATGTGCATAATTGGCGGATTCCCCCCACCATTCGCCCTTTTGTTTTCCCTGTCTTTTGCTTCTGGCTTTCGATGTGCCATTGTGGCCCGAGAGGAGACGGGCAGACGAGCACAACTTTCACTACAATGCCGGCGCAAATGCAAATGACAGGGCTGTGTAGTGGCTGATGGGGCTTTTCAGCGAGCCAGGAGCAGGACCCTCCTACATTTTGGCGAAAACTACGGAAACCCGTTTAATTCTAAATCACTTAATACATCCGATTACAACGAATGCATTTGGTAGGTGGACGAAGGGTTCTAAAAAAGGGGGAAGGACGACAGCTTTAAATGCCGATTTAGCCCGCTGACCATCCGCGAGAAAAAAAACCGACCATGCGGTTGCTAATGGCCGCAGTGGCCACTCGCTAAGTGGGTCAAGTTAATTGGCACAAATGCAATTTCGGGGGGACATTTTGGGGCTTAATTTTCTTGCAAGAGAAAATTATTTGAAGACTCAGCGGGTTGCCCGGAGGCTTTTTATTTAATTTCTTTCTTTAACTGTTTTATGTTACCCTCCACCGAAGTGTTCCCGTAAAACTCTCGGCCATTAGACCCCTTACCCTTTCAGAGCTTGTAAAGGATCTAATTTTCTTGAAATTGAATACAACTTAGACTCTGTGGCCTGACTTGGAGTCTTTCCTTGAGCTTCTCCATTCGACTCCCCTGGAAACCTCATTTTGTTACCCCTTCTCCAAAGCGTTTCACTCTCGGCCATTAGACCCCTTAAACCTTTCAGCTTGAAGCGGGCTTAATTTTCTTGTTAGAGAATTAAAATTGGAATATATGTTCTGCTTTGAAGTCTTCTGTTTAATTTCTTTCCTTAGCTTCACTGGAGACCTCATTTTATTACCCTCCTCCGAAGTGTTTCCGTTTAGCCTTTGGCCACTTGACCCCTTCTGAGCCCTTACCCCTTACCCTTCTCAGCCAACTGTTTGCACCCGTAGTTCCCTCTAAAAAAAATAGATACGCGCTATAATTTCTTTGCTCTAATTTCCATTGGTTCGGTTTTTACCCTTCATATACTTTTTTTGAGGGTAAGGGGATTTTTGGTTTTTACTTTTTGGGGGAATTGCGCATCAAAAAACGCCGACATTGTGGCCGGAGGAGCGACTGTGCGGCCCCACCACACACACACACCCGTACCGCCAGAGACACACACATTTGCGGGTATATTTGCGTGTGCTCAACTGTTTGCCCTTTGCTTACACAATAGACACTTTATTACCATTAACTTAATTTACATTTCATACGTGGGTTTCATCAGCGCATAAGTATGGCTGTCTGCGTGTGTGGGTGGGTGTGTGGAGTGTGCGTGAAGTGTGTGCGTGTATGTTTGTGTGCTCTTTGTGGGGGGAAATGTGTGAATGAATTGTTGGTTGCTCCACGCAAAAGGGTAAAATTTTTCCCGACCCCTCCCCCCAACCAACTCGCGGCCTTTTCGTCCACCCGCACAAACACACACAATATATAGACCATATTTAGTAATGTGTGAGTGTGCGAGTGTGTGTATGAGTGTGTGTGTTTGTGGTACTTATGCAAATTTGCTTGTGTCTGTTTTTTTTTGGTGGGGAGGAGAGAAGCGAACTTTTAGCGCATCGCTTCGTGGCGTCGGCTGCTTTATGAAACAGGCAATTCGAAAAGCATTTAGCGGATCCCCAAACAGCAAACAACAAACAAAATAACAACAACAACAGGGTAGCAGGCCGAGCAGAGCAAAATAAAAACACCAAATTGCCATAAATTCCATTTTCCAAATTCAATTTGCATGGCTGTCATTTAGTGCGGCGAGTGCGTGTCTGTTTTTTTCCTCGGCCTTGCACAGTGGGCTGTGATTTTTTCAACACCACTAATTATTATCCACCCAGCAGAGAATAATTAGGAGTCTAGAAGAGAGAAAGCCAACTTTTTTGCTTCAAGAAGTAAGGGGAATTATTTTGGTACTTGGCAGTTTTGGTTTCGAAATCAGGAATTGATTTTAATCTCAATTACTCGAATTTTTATGGTAGATAAGATCTCCGAGCTGTCGATTCTATAACCAAAAGAAAAGTAAGCTTGCTTTCAAGTTTAATACTTTATAAAAAACCGTAAAAAGCTATAAACCAAATAACTTTTTTGAAGGTACAAAGAGCCGAAGGAGGATTGGCTAAAGTTCTTTGGATATTTTAAGAGTTTTCAGTGGATTTATTTTGGGTCTTGGAAAAACCTTCAAATTAATTCGAGCAAATTGAGAAAAGATCAACAAATCTCTAGTAAGCCTTCAGATATGTAGATCTACCAGCCGAAACCGAACTCTCAATCTCAATAAAAAGTCCCCAACAACCAAGGCCCCGAAGTTCTTCCCCTTTGCTTGTGAGTGGCAATTCCACTGTGCCATTGATTATATCATTTTGGTTGTCCACTAATCACCTAATGAGTGTAAATTTATGATTACAACTCTCGCTATCTCTGTCTCAAAACCCACACCTCGTTGTCCTTGAAAGCGACGCCTCTGGACGGTTCAATTTGCATTCCCCTCCCCCAGCCGAGGAGCGCTCCACTCCAAGCGAATGCAAATTGCGATGCGCAGATGGAGAATCTCTCTATCATTTTTTTACTGCTTCATTTCCTTCATTGTCACTTCAGTCAACGGCCGGAGGCTGGTGTGTGTGGCCTGGAGGAGGAGGAGGAGGAGGCGATGAAGTTACCAAAACGACGCTGATTCTGTCAATTCGAGTAAATCTTTTTAATGGATTGCAAAAAATTAATCGTGTGGAATGTGTTTTCTTTTTTTATCCGCCCCTCCACTTAACGTCTCCCAGCCATTTCTCCGGCTCGTTTTCTCTGCCGATTTTCCATAGTTATGAATTTTGTGCGGGTCTATCCATCGCCGGCGTACGTGGGCCCGTGCACGGGTTGCCACTTAAGTTATTTGTCATGCGGAAATCGATTTTAGTTTTCAATTTCTCCGCCTGCCCGGCGCTCGGTCGTTCCATCGACCTCATAACCATTCCAATTGATTGCAGCCGGCAGCAAATGGAGGACGGTCGATGGTCCGACGATGGTCGTTGGTGGATGAAGGATGAAATTGTTTGGACTCCGATTGATGCTGATGGACTTTGATGGGGTTTGTTTCAACAACATCAATGATATTCGATTTTCATTTTCATTTTCATTTGATTTCATTTGCTCAGTCGTCGTATAAATAAATAAATATGAAAATCTCGTTATTCACTTTGACGTTGAGTGATTTTTATATTATCTTTTCCCAACTTTATTTGTTGCCAAGCACAGCCTGCAAAATCGCTCCTCAAATTATCTAAGTTTCAAGTTTTTTGGGACTGCGGTTCTCAGAAGTCTTTCAGTTTCACTGGAATTATCCATTGCCTTCGGGATCTCAGCCAACTTGGGATCACTCGGGGACTCCGGCAAGCATTTTTCTCCGACGGACTTGCCTGCCTGCCTTGGTCTCCGGGATCCCATTAAGTCTTTTTGTGAATTTCCACCTATTTTGTGTGTGAAATTAATATTAAAATTCATTGGGCAAACTTTTGCGGCAAGTCCAACTTTTCGTTTCCGCTGCCTGGCCGCGTAGATGTGCTCCCTCCCCCCCCAAAAAAATGAAATAAAAACTTGAGCAAACATTTCCTATTGATGCTGATGAACCGGAGTAATGAAACGAATTCCAGTCCCCACCGCCTCTTGCCAGGATTCTTTTTAAAGGAAATTAAAAAAAAAAATATACACACTCAGCAAAGCACAGAAATTCCGACCCGAAAACCCTCGGCTAAGGTCCCTGGCAGTGCTCCCCAGTGACCTTCGCCCCATCCACCGGCCGGTGCGAGTTGTCGAGCATCGAGCATTTGTCAACAATCACGCCTGTGACAAGCAGGTCGCTCCAAGGCGCTTTTTATTATTATTAAATTTGTTTTGTTTTGGGCGGCAAACAAAACAAACACAACAACAGCAACAACAACAAAACCAAGAAGAATGCGAATGCCAACCGCTGCCGGCTTCGCCAACCGAAACGTCCAAACGTCAATCAAGCCAACAAGGCTGGCTGGCGGCAACTCGGCCAACTCTTTGCCAGTGTCTCTGTTGTTGAAGGAAATGAAATAAATTTTTAATTAAATGAAGGAGCAAATTCCATGTGGTGGTCGGCGGCAGGAAACTTTTACATTTCCAGAGTCCACAAAAAAAAAAAAAAAAATCAAAGCAGAGAAAAATAAAAGATCGTTTTCCAGCCAATTTGAATTTAATGATTTATTGAATTTCGGCCCATCATTTGCCTGATTAACTTGTCACTAAAATTAACATATGAAATTAAATATCCCATATTCATGCGCCTGCCTCGGGCAATTTGGCAAATGAATTATTTAAATTCCCAGCCATCCAAGCCCACGCAAAACACACACACAATGCAAATATTCCATATTCAATATTTTCCGCCTCTCTATTTATATTCAAGGGCTTTAGGAACTGAAACTCTGTGAGCCACTGGAGCCGCAAAACTAACCAACTGCGAGAGATTTTATTTCATCCGTAATTTTTTCACGGGGTAAGTATCAAATTTATTCAGGAATATTCATTTTTGTGTTTGTAAATTTAAGAATTTATTTTTTACTATTTAAAAGAGCAGCAGAGATACAAATGAAAGAGGTTCCTTAAAAAAAAGGAGAAGGTTTTTTTTATTTACTTTAATAAACAAAAGTCTCCCGAAATTGAATGGGAATAAAATGGCAATAATCTTATAGAGGTCTACAAATGTTGTGGTTAGGATCTCTTAGGTTTTAATTTATCTTCTTTAAATGGTTTGAGATTATTTCCTGGTCCTGAAAAACTGATTAGGACTGAGGGCGAAGCCTTCGCTGGTCATCGGATCTCCGAGCCCGCGCAGTTTTTGCGCTTTGGGGGATTCGTTGAATTCGCGGTTGCCGTTATAAAACCCGCAGAACTGTTGTTGTTTACTATTTAATAACCGATTTGTAAATAAGAATGAGCTGCAAATGAGGCGGCATGTAAAAATAGAACCGACTGATTTCGCTTCGAAGAAGCGCTAACCAGAAACGAAATATTAAACCAAAATCGAAAACAACCTCAACGCAAATACAGCGAAAGCGGAAAAATACAAGTTAATTAAATATAAAATTAAATTAAAAAGAGGGGGAAAAAATACAACCCCACAAAAACCGAAACAACGAACCAGAACATCCGCCAAAGGCGTCGGCGCGCAGAGGGTCCTGCGGGGGCGCGCCCACGGGCCACTGGTCGACAGGCCGGTCAACAGCTGCCGCGTTGCTGGCTTGCTCCGTTGATGTGGCGACCGTGACTTGTTGTGGTCGTTAATTGCGATATCCATGATTTTCCATTGTCTAATGAGTTGAGTTGAGTTGAGTGGGTGGCTGGGCGGATGGCTGTGCTGACGTCGTTCGTTGTCAGCGGCGTTGGGCTTACACAAAGCGTTCTTCCTTCAAATGCCAAATGGCAAAATGTCGTGGCATATGCGGGGCATTGTTTCGATGAAATTCAACCGCGATTAACTGGGAATGCACTTCACCCCGATTCCCGCAGGCAGATTCGGATCCACTGTGCTCAGCTTAGCTGCAGTCAGGAGGAGTCCATTTCTCATTTGAGCCTCTATTCGGGGCGGGCTGGCGGGTATTTAATAAGGACTATCGACTGATCGGAGCGCTGGTTGTGTGGCGGCTTTCTTGGTATTGTTTCCGGGCGGTGCGGCCCTTTAAGCGGATTAATTCCCATTGTCCCCGGCATTGGGAGTGTTGGTGGTCAGCTTTCTGAATTGAATCTAAAGCGGTTCGATTGCGTTTAATTAAAATTGCAATGGTAAAAACTCAAATGGGAGGCGGTATGTACTTTTGGATTATCCTCTTAGTCATTTTTTATGTGGGCTTTCATGGCCTACGAATTTTGGTTTGAATTTCTGGAGAATATACGGCCAACTTGGCTGCTTGATTGCCTTTCAAATTGTAGTTGCTTTTCGATTTGCAGGATTCCATTTCGGCCTCGCCACACAGTCTGTGGTTGCTTTGATATTCCTCCTCTCGAGTCCTTTCTGTGGCTCCATTAATTTGTGTGGCTCAGTTAATATTTGCGGCTTTTGCTGTCATATTTGATTTGCCTCTGCTGTGGCTTCTACGAATTCCTTAAAGTTTCTTCAAGTCCTATTACCTGCCTGCCCTTCCCTTCGTTCAATTCTAGCTCTTCAAAAAAAAGGAACCCATCAGATTCGCTGGCTGCTTTCCTGTTGCTGCCGAGAGGCAGGAAATGCCCAATTGGGATGCCGGTTTTCCGTCGCCTTCCTCTCCTTTTTTCCGTGTGTTATGTGGCGTTGAGTGCAGCTCGATAATCTGGATGAGAGCTTAAAGGACACGCAAGGAATTCAATCGAATTCAATTTGATGCAATTCGTGGCCGAATGACTAACAACCGCAAACAGCAAAACGAGCTGCACCAACCAAAAGAGAGCGAACAAAAAAGGACCTCCACTCCTATCCATCTCTCTTGTGAATTCCCTTTTAGCCAAGTAGAGCATCAACTTTCAACTTTGTCGTTGGATTTAAAAAATTGCCCCAAAGACTGGCACAGGGCGGGGGGCTGCCGGTTGAGGGTGTGAAAGTGCCACTGCCTGACTGCCTGGCTGGGTGGCTGGGCCGTTTGTCGGTCCGTTCATATCGCCCATGTGCTGGCGCAACAATTCAGTTAAGTTTTGATTGCTATTTTCGCTTCGCTACCCGCCTGCAGGCAAAAGTACAGTCACCGAATGCGGCCCCTGCTGACGCTGCCGCTGCCGTTGCCTGGGCAACTCACCGATGACAGCATCGCCGGCAAATGCCTGACATTTCCGTTTCCGTTTGCTGCGTTAATGTATTACGCAAACCACACACACACACATAGGCATATGCACACACACACACACCGCAGCTGGGGTGGCGGTTGGGGCTCTTTGTCACCCAACTATTTGTAAAGCAAGTTTTTAGTTATAAATTGCCAATGCTTTGTATTCCCAGCACGTTGTGTGGCCACCGAAAACAAAGCCCACACACACTGGCAAAAATATGCAGTCTGTAAGCCCAGCCGACTGACAAAAGCGGAGCAGCGTCGCGTCGCTTCGGTCTTGATAACATTGTTGCCTCTGCAGCAGCCAATGAAGTGCGCCCCTCGCCTTGGCCCACGGTTGGTTTATACCTCATTGCACTTTGGTTGTGTTGCATTTGGCATGACGGTTGCTTTGTGCTCGGCCCGACTGCACGGGGCAGCAGGTAAGCTCAGTGGCCTTCAGACCGCTGAAGAGAAAGGCAAACGAAGTTGCTGGTTTTGATGAGGCTAAGCAGCTGGGAAGTCAATGGATTAAAATCGAAAGACCTGCGCTCAATCCATCAATATCCTTGGCTTAGTTGCTCTCAATCGGGGTCAATTTGATGAAACTGCTAAGCCAGCCAGCAAGTGTATGAGAAAGTCGGTGCTTTGGTGGCGGGATAACTGCTGCTGCCTTGGAGTGGCGAGTGGCCAGGAAAAAAATCAAACAAATTTTGCTCGGCTGGTTGGGATTTTAGGTTTATCTTTTTTCTCAAATACGGAGTTATTTGCACAATGGTAGCTCCAAACTTTCCATTGCATTTGTTGACTACAAACTTGCCCAGCTGCCCGGTTGGGCTGGGCTGGCAGGTGGGCAAAAATCATTGCCTACTTTTTGGG
This sequence comes from Lissocephala sabroskyi, assembly GCA_037075105.1. NCBI lineage: Eukaryota > Metazoa > Arthropoda > Insecta > Diptera > Drosophilidae > Lissocephala > Lissocephala sabroskyi. Next base: position 10,343 of record JBAMCP010000263.1, read on the forward strand.
GCGCACAGAGCATTTTTTCAATGTTTCCACTTCTCTAGTTTTGGGTAGTTCAAAGCCTTTAATTGTTTTAAAATTTTAGTTTGGCTTAATGTAAATTACATTTTTAAATGTTTTACAATGTTTTTTTGACACTTGTTTGCCTTCAGAGTTTACGGAGGTTTGGTTTGTGGGATTTTTGAAAAATCCATGAAATTAATCAAATTTTTTTATTCTTTGACTTTCGTTTTATTTATTAAAATTTTGCTGTAAAGTTTTTTTTAGTCCGGACAATTATTTAATTGAGAATTTTAATTTCAATGCAAACTCAAATCGGTGCCCTTGGAAAATTTAAAAGATAGAAATTTCTGCAACGTCAATTAAGCGAATTGATTTGCCATAGGAAATTTGATAGTTTCCCACATCCTCGCTGCCTGTGCTCAGCCGTAGGGAAAATAATAATCAAAAGTCATCTAAAAGCGGAAATCCTTGCCGAGGCCCGGCAGCTTCTGCTGTGTCCCCTAAACAACAACAAAGCCGAGAAATGAGAAAAATGAAAGGGGGTAAGCCTCTTTCAGCACATGGAGGGGGCGGCAAACTGCTTGACAGATTTTACATGACAACTGACTACATCAAAATATCAAAGGCAACGGGAAAAATCAAAGGAAAACCTGAACAAAATTCTGCATGTCCTCGGCAATACGTCCGAGGGGGCGGCCACTGCCTAGAGGATGGGCTGGCACCCTGAATGAAACACAAACACAACCACGCACGGATTTTCTACTAAAAAGCGAGAAACTGCTGGAAAGCGAGAACTTTTTAATAGAAAAACAGTTCCCCGAATGCATGTATGGCCGTGTGGGCGGGCGTCTCTCTGCCTGCGTGTGCGTGTGTTTCCCAGAAGATGGATGAGACTTTGCACTAACGAGCTTATAATAGCTAACATTGCACAGATCTAGCCCGAAGGATAAACTCCCACCTCCCAACCCGGGCCGCCCCCCTCCGCAGCCGCCTCGTCCTGGTTAGCTGAGCATCTGTGCATGTGCGTTGTGCAAAGTTAAAAGTCCAGATTTGACAGTTTAAGGTTTTCTGCCCACTACACTCCGCCCCCGGCGGAAGGTCGGCAAAATGGATTGGCTTAAATAAATCCAAGGTGCTGGTTGGGTTTTTTTAAGGTGCGTTGGGGAAATTGGCTAGCAGTGAGTTACGAAAAGTTGGCGGGAGAGAGTTAGAGAACTGAAGAAACTCGGGAACCTTTTTGAAAGAAATTGAGTGTCGATTCCTAAGCTCAAATTCGAAGCTTAGGGGATAGAAATTTCTGTGTGAGAAGATGAATTCAAAACCGTCTTTAGATTAATAGAAAAGGAAGTATAAAGATCTACGAACTTTAAATAAATTTCTAATTGAAATCTTCAACTTTTAATCCCTAATCTTGAGAAGAACTAGGAAATATTGAGTTATAGTTCCAAAGACTTAAGAATGAAAAGTAACCCAACACTCTCAACCAATAAGCCCAGGAATCTCGCCGGCTTTTAGGATATAACTCCATAGATTCTTTCTTTGAGACTTCCCTTTTCCGAAAGCCGCTGTAAGAATGCAAAACTTTTACTCGATGCATTTGCGATTCTAGTGGAAATCTCAGTTACATTCGGGGAGCCTGTTCTTCTGTCCTGTGCCAGGCAAAATGCCCTCCTTGGAAGCTCTCTAGTCCAAGTTTTCCTTTTTCTTATTATTCCAATTTGAAGTTTGCTCAACTGTAACAACGGCTCTTATTTTTCGACGAACCACTTTACGGTGGTCACAGGTAGATGACAGCATTGTCCGCCCCCTGCCAGCCTCTGTTGCCCTGCCCTGCTCATTTCCGGTGACTAACTCCACGTACGTGGGAGTCTGCAGATGTTTGCATTTTGTATTTTCCGTCGTACTTTTTCTGTCCTGTCTTCCTCCCGCTTGGCATTTAGATTATCCTGCCTGGCCTGGCACTGCCAACCGCAATCGTTGTGCGGTGCGGCAGGCTCCGCAAAACTCCCAAGCATGCCCGCCCACACTGCGTTTCCGCAAAACTGTCATGCACAATTGCATAAATTCAACCGGGAGCAACTGTCTTTTGTTTCATCCAGTGGCCTATACGCCATCCGCATGGCATGGCCAGCGACGCCGCTGATTCGCCACAAAAATCATGTGCATAATTTTGTCAGTGGTTGTGACCACAAAGCGGGTCCTTCGTCCGGTTGATATGCCGCTTAATAACTGACTTGAATTGATATTTGAAAGAGCCCGGCGACAGCCTTTCCCCTCCATGACAGGGATATAGTTTCTTGGACTTTACCAGGAAATTTTAGAACTGGCTTAGTCGCTGGGCAGTCAAACATGAGGCAAGAATTGTTGAATTCCTGGGAAACGAAGTTCTGGTTCTTTGTCTTTGAAATCCTTGGTGAGTGCGCTTTCATTGGAAAAAGATCTCTCGGAAAACTTTTCCCTCGCTTTGGTTTTCTTTTTGCTGCTTTCTGGAGCCTCTTGGAATTGCAAGCAACTGATTTAGAGTTTGAGGGCTTCTCGTTGGGGTTCCCTGGCAGTTTCCTTCTTTCGTTTTCAATTCGGCTTTCAACTAAGCAATTCTTAGTCAGCTGTCACAAGTTCTAGAGGAATTCGTCGGAAATTGAAGCAACTGCCTGTCGTTTGCTCGTTTGAAGTTTTTACTGTGGAAGGTCAACTTCTGAGCTCGAGAGAAGCGCTCCTTCCGGTTGTCTCCCTTCGTGGACTTTGACCTGCCTAAAATTGTCGAATTTCGTTGGAATTCCTGTGTCCCTGCTTCCGACTTGTTGCTCAAGATTTACTCTTAACCTTTGTGCCTTTCGAGTTGGCCAAAGCTTTCTGCTTGCTGGCAGTCCAGTTTCCTAATCGCAGATGTCTTTGCCTTGGACCAGTCAGATTCCCCTGAATAATTTCAATGCTCTTTCGTCTACGTTAAATTTGTTCTATTTGGTTTGTGCGGCTGTTCGTGTTTTAATTAAGTTTTGGGCTCGTAGCGGTTGCTGGGATTTCATGTCAGAGTCGAAGATTTGACCAATTAACTGGCCGAACTTCGGAGTGCAGTAAACTTTTTTTTTAGTCTGGTCCAAAATGATATTCCAAGTTTATTTTTTCCTCTCGAATTACTTTAGGACATTTAGATGTCTTTGCTTTCCTTTGCCCTCCCTTCGTCTCTTCCACTCTCGCCTTCGGTTGGCCTTCTATTTGTTCAGGACAAATGACAGATTTTGGCTTACATCACGCGCTCATCGAACTTCACACACACTCCAGAGCATTGGAGGGTAGAAGTGTGTGTGTGGGTGAGGGAGATTGAAGGACATATTGCTCACAGTCCAGTGGACACACAAACACACAGAGAGCGACATATTCAATTCTAATCGCATGCCCGCTGCGAAGATGAACTGCCGAGCAAAGCAGTCAGTCAACCGTCCCGTCCTATTCGGTCCGACTGTCCAGTTGTCCGTCCGTTGAGTTGTTCCGGTGTTTGGTGAAAGTGCTCGGTAAACTTTTTGTGCAAGTCCATTAAATAATGCTAAGCTGAAATTGAGCGAGGCAGTGGACAGCGGACAGTGGACGCTCTGGAGACACAGGCGTCAATCTGTCAATCGTCAGTCAGCTCGTCTGACGTTTTGGTCAGCGAGTCAATCAATCACTGAGTCAACTAGACTCCTCTCTCCACATCGAAGCCTTCCCCAAAACTAATCGACCTAGAAAAAAAAAACCCGTCCGCCATTGGCTTTCAAATTGTTGCATATAAATTCGTCGAGCGGTGGCTTAGTCAATCGACAGTCCTCGCTGACGAGCAGCAGTGTTGAAAGTTGAGCGTCCAATCGGCGATGAGTTGTCGTCTGTCCAACGTCCAGGCTCCCACGCCGATGGTATTAATCAAAACCGACACACAAACTACAAACACTAAATAGAAAACTGATCCAAGGTAAACACACCCACACACGCAACGGACTCACGTTCCTTGTCATCTTGAGGTCCTTTTGGAATTTAAAAAACTCAAGGAGGAAATCGAAAAAACCGGAGCTCACAGTTCTCGAGATGAGGGATTTTTAGTTCCAAAACTGCAGGCCAGAATTCTATCACAGGAGTTGAATTTGGTGAGACGCAGGAATTTAAAAGGAGCTCGTTGGCTTTCTTCAGAGGCGGATTTTATAAGGAAAAGGCTAGGGATCAGTCTTCGTGTTTCGTGCTGATTGTGGGCCTTGGGAATTTGCGCGACCCCCGGCAATTTGCAGACAAAAGATCGAATGGATTTTGTAATCGATGGATCAGTTTACAAAGCAGCCCTGCCAGCAGAGACTTTTAAACGTCTCATAGGTGGCGCTTTATCCGTCTGAAAAGTTGAGGATCAAAATGTTAGTGAAAATGCATTCCAGAGTTTCGCGGAGCTTTAAAATCTGATCTCGGAACCCCCTCGGTTAGCTGGACAAGAGAAAAGCAAGGCATTTTGGGTCAAACACATTCCCAGCCACCCGACGATTTCAATTGACCAGGCAACCCCCGCTGAGTGAGTAGAGAGACGAAAGCAAAGCGAGAGAGTGTTGCGTGGGGCTGGTTGGGTCGATTAGTCAGAGTCGAAGAACAAAGAGCAAAACTTCGGCACACAAAAGCCTCGGCCACGCCCCCAACCCCACCAGCCACCGCCCCCCACAACGGACAGCTTAATTAACTTGAGCACAAAGCCCATAACTTTGGTGTTGATTGCCAATTTACAACCTTAATGAACTTGGCGGCTTCGGTTTCCGCTGCACTCGGCCAGAACTCGCTGCTGCCGGTCAGCCTCCTTAAACCGAATGCAAGTGCTGCCCGTTTGGTGGCGGCAGCGGCAGCGGCAACCGCAGCCAAGTAATCGGACTTTGGTCCTGGCCCCCAATCCGGCCGGGCCTAATGAAATCACAGAGACAACGCTGCAAATTATATGCCGCAGCAGCGCGGAGGCGGCAGCGCCGCTCTACGCACGGTCTTTGGCTTATATAATTTGCGGTTCAGCAGTCCGACAGTCAAGGAGCCGGCGGAGGATGTCTGGCGGTTGCCTGAATGTGGCGTGGGCTGGTGGGCGTTTGGGGTTGCTGTTATCACTGTCGGTTGCATTTTCCTAGCCAGAGCACAAAAAATGTTATAATTAGGTTCAGAAGTTTTTATTTCGGCCAAGGAATTTGCGCGAAGGCCGATGAGCTAGAAGGAAACTGGCCAGCCCGCCAAGGATATCATTTAAATGCCGAATTGGAGGGCAAATCAAATTCATGACCATAAAAAAGCCGAGCAAAGTTTCAGCTCCAAATCTCAATTGACTTAGGGAACTCACTTCAATTGCTGATTCGATTTTAAGGCTGCTTTTCGGAAGGACAATTTATGGATTCCAAATTCAATTGGTTCGTCTTTACGCTTTACACAGACCAAAAAGCCTTCGAGGTCGCCAATTATTAAATCCCGTATATTTTAAATAAAAACCTTTTTTATATTCATTTTTATTAAAATCGTTTTAAGGTTTAAATTTAATTTTAAATAATGAACCCGCCGATTGTTGGATACAAATTTTTTTGAGTATTGGTAAACGTTTTCAGGGATGAAAAAAATATTGATCGATTTGTCATCGATCTACTCGGGCCACTTAATCTTTTTTTTATTTTTGAAAGAAAATTCGTTTAATGATTTTAGAGCCCGAAAATATCTTTTAAATCTTTGCCTAGTACTTTAAAAATATGATCAAGCCGATCAAAATCTGAGCAACCCTGCAATCGAAATCAGAAGCGCGTGGGTGAGCAAAATTCTTATTTGGTTGTTTAGTGTTCTGAAGTTTTAAGAAATGTGGTGAAATTCGAGAAATACATTCACATGTGCGATCATAAAAATATCTGAATAACAGTGGTGATAATAAAGCCTGGCTGAGCCAAATAATTCCTATAGCGATCTTCCCGTTTCGCAAGCAGGCGGCCTCCAAATCAAATCCATAAATCGTGGACTCAATTCGCAGCATCGCCAGAAAAAGAAGCCCGGCCCCATCTGGTAGGACCAAGGGATCTTTTAGTAATCTTCCATAAGCCTTAGGAGCTCCTTAATATCCACAACTCCTACGAACAGAAAGGGTTGCTGGTGGACGACGCCACCATAACCTCATTGACCTCACAGCTTTCTCTATTACATACCAGAACTTTCAGCAATCCACAACTGTAGTTTCCTAAAAGAATCCAGCTCAATCCGACGGGAAGTGGTTGAAAATGAAATTTACGTAGACCAACAAAAAAATGAGGACATAATCAGCTGCGTGTCGCGATTTTGAAGAAAAATGCCCGAGCTAATTTGGGTCAGTGGCTTTGGGTCGTTAAGGACGAGCGGTCATCTCGCCGTGAATAAAACTCCTTGTCGTATTTGAGTTATGTGGAAATTTCATTTCAACTTTTGCATAATTTTATGCTCATTATGGCCTGGCTGGCCAGATCCCAGAGCCGCGTTAGCAACTCAATGGAATTCCCTCGGCGACTCTTGTCCAAGCTTGCGGGCGGGGGGCTGGATTCTCAGCAAAAAGGGACCAACGGAAGTGGAAAAACTGGCACACAGCAAAGCGCCCACGCACGCACACACACACAAACACACTCGCAAATTGGCGCTGGGACCGAGAGAGCCGCGGTGATGCCAGGCCGGTGTCCTGGTGTCGGCGGACGACGCTGTAATTCCCCGGACAGTGGCAATGGCGTCGCAAAAGCTTTAATTACTTTGATGCATGATTTTCTGCCATTTGCAATTTGTGTGACAAAGATAATTAACAGTCAGTGGCTCTCTGTGGTCCGCAAGGGTCCGTCGTGGCAACCAACTGAGATCCATCTTTTTCCGCCTCGAAAAAGGTGAGAAGAAAAGGATAAGACCAAAGTGCTATCCCCAAAGATGATAGAAATCGCACCCAAAAAAAGCCGACCGCCGTTCCGGGAACAGTCAAGTTTATTACCTAAATGAAAGTGACTTCCTGGGCTAATTGGAGGGAACGCAGAGCCAGGGAAATTGAGAGGCAGGAGCTGTCAAAATGAAGGATTTTAGAGATATTTTATTGTCTGGCTAGGTTGGATTTTGTTTTAGAAAGGTTCTTCTCCCACTTCGGAAAGAATTATGTGCTCCTTGCTTTCCTTTCTTGATGACTTCTCTCTCTCTCTTGGTTCCTCGAAATCAAACCAAGTTTTTTCCAAGGAACCAAGCCACAAAAACATATCTAGAGGACCTGTAGAAAATCGGTCCTCAGCCCACATTGCGCTCCTTGTAGTCTCAGTGGTTTTATTGGTCCATGAACCTCCTCAGCTTTGCACAGTTGACAGAACGAGTTTCCTGGTCGTTTTGCGTCACTTGCTGTCCGCTCACGTAAACCGCCAACAGCTTACTTAATTTCCCTTTCGGGGGGATGTCATTTCGCCGTCCCTCGCTTCACGTTCTTCCAGGCAGACGTTGACCAAGGAATTCCCCGCTGGCGATTGAGCAATTGAGTGAATTGTCGAAATGGGTAAGTTAGAGAAAGTCAACGACAATGAAAACACAGCTAGACTAATGAGAGTGTTCATTTGAATTCCCACAGATGCACTACGCTTGCGTGGTTCACCATTCGCCCGGTTCGGCGTGGGAGGCGGCGGCTCATCACATCCACCGCCGCCGGCCCCATCGTCCCAGCACGGTTCCAAGCCGGAACCTCTAATTGTCGTGGAGGAATCGAATTTGCCCGAGGAACAGGAACCGGACTCCTCCGAGACAATGTCCAACCGGGCCAGCCTGGACATAGATTCGCCAGTGAATCCTTATTTGCTGTCCCCGTGGCGAGAGTCGCGCGAGGCCCGCAAGCATTCGCTGCCCTCGCAACAAGTGACCGATGGCATTACCGCCAGCCAGGTACGGCGTTTGTCAGAGCGCGGCGGCGAAGGTTCGGGACCCTCGCCCAAGGAGGCCGCCTTCCTGGCCACACTCTCACAGGCGCCGGCCCCGTCCGGTCGCCGGCATTCGGTGGTCACAATTTCCAAGGTACCCACCACTTTGTTTGGACGCTCGCGGCGCGAATCTGTGGCCGCCTATCCCACAGTCAATGGGTGAGCAGCTTGCCAACCATTCAGACCTTCTAATCCTTTAGTTCCTCAATGCTGTTTCCAGGAGCAACCGCGTGTTGAATTCACGACGCGAGAGCAATGCCGGCCCACCGTCCACAGACCCCATCGGCAGCATCCACAACCTCCAGCTGGACATCATGGACGACATTTACCTACAATCGCGCAAGGCCCGCTTGAAGCTCTGGACCTCCAGCAACGAGAAGGTGTGCGAAGTCCAGACCGTCGACGAGGCCGGCACCAGCACCCCCCGTCGCTATACAAATCGCAGATATTCCGAGTGTCCACCGCCTGGCGGTGTGCTTGGCGGCACCCCCGGCACTGCCCATCGCCGGGCCTCGGAATACCCCGGCGGCGGCATCTCCCCACAGCCGCCCTCGCTCTCCTCCAGCAACCGGGCCTCGATGCGCCGCAAGAAGTCGGGCAGCGGCGGCGGCCTTCTTGGCAGCCGCACAGACATCGTCTCGATTTTCAGCACCCTCACCTCGTCGGCCATGGACATGCACAAGCCGGACGATGGCGCCGGCTCGTCCTCCTCGTCGGCCGCCACGGGCAGCGCCAGCAGCCCGTTCCTGAGCAGCACTTTCCAGGCGGCCGCCCGCGGGCGCACCACCAGCGCCACGCCCACGCCCAGCGCCGGCAATGCGTCGACCACTTTGCTGGATCCGAATGCCGGGCGGTCGACGCGCTCGAACAGCTTCGATGTGTCGATTTTGAACAACGCCAAGCAGCTGGTGAGCGATGCCCAGGACAACAGCTCGGCTGCCTTGTCGGGCTGGTTTGCCAAGCGGCACCAGCCGATGGCCCGCAAGAAGAGCGTGCGCAGCAAGAGCACCGCCATGGCCCTGTCCAAGGATATGCTGGAGCGGCTCCAGAAGAAGGACCCCTTGGGCGGGGACTCTGGCAAGCCGAAGCTCAAGCCGCGCAGCAAGCAGAAGAAGAGCTGGGCGGACACCACCAAGGCCAACATTGTGGATGCCACGGTCATTGGCACGGCCATTGAGGGTTTCCTGCGGAAGAGCTCCACCGCCAGTATGGGCGGCACTGGCTCTGGTCCGAGCACTAGTGGCGGGGCCCGCAGTTCGTCTGGTGGACGGTCGGGCGGCTCTGGCAGTGGCACAAGCAAAGGCGCCATACCCAAGGACTCGGGAGCGAGCAGCAGTCGACCATCGGCGGGCAGTTCGGCCCAATCGCAGGCCGGGCGGGCCATGCGGTCTACTTTGAATTGGTTCGGCAAGGGCGATGAGGACGATTCGAAGGACACCTGCGATGCCTCGCTGTGCGCCACGCTCAAGGATCTCTTTGTCAAATAGGTCGCGGACAGGAGGCGCAAGTTCTAAGGCGTCGGCAGGAGAACAACACGACAGCCAATCGGCGGCCACAGGTGAGTCTGCACGGTGACTGAGAGAGTGGGATTTTGGAAGGAATAGAAGGAAGGAATAGCTGGTAGATGGATTCCTTTGGGGTGCTTGAAATTAAGAGTAGAGGGAATTCTCTGGTCTTCTAGGAGGTTTATTGTAAGATGCTTCTTATCATGCAGAGATCTGTGGTTCTTTAGATTTAAATTTTCTAGGCTCCTTCTTAGTCGAGAGTTTTTTAAAGACTTTTCAAGAAGTAGAATTTCCCAGAGTTCACAGCAGTTTTTTTTACTGCTAAGTGAACTGAAAAAATAACTCCATAATTATCTCATTAATTATTATTTTCGTATTTTAATTCGCTCTCTTTTGATTTCAGCTGGCTCAACTTGCATCTCTGTTAAATGAATATAAACATATTTACACTACAAAGCCCCAGGCGTCTTTGATTCCTGAATGCAGAAACGAAGAGAAAGAAAATGCAAATATCCCATATAAATAAAGAAAAGAATTTCCCAAAAAAAAAAGAAAAGAAAATACGACAAGCAAAAGTAAAATACAAGTACAAATAGCGAGCGGCAGGAGCGGTAAAAGTAACTGATAGCGAATAATAATGTAAACACAGCAGGATAAAGGAGTAAGGATAGCGGAACGATAAGCGGGTAACAAGTTATGGTTAGTGGCGAATCAATTGTACCAATTTTAAGGCAACAGTGCAGGTTTGTTTTGTGATCAATTGTGAAAGGCAGGCGACGTCGACGCTCGAAGTCCTTGAGAACCCCCAACCCCAGCCCCCGTGTGCAACAAGGACATCGTGCGTCATGTGTAGACATAAAGTCATAGGCCCTAGGAAATATTTTGTACTTGTATAGCCCAGGAAAATTCAATGGATACAACAAATAAGCAAAGTTATAACAAAAATGGGAATATCAATAAAAAATCCATCTCCACGCAACCCATGCAAATATATTTATATACCGATATACACACGAGAAAAACAACAAACAGGCAGTCGTATAAGAAGCAGAAAGTATAAACTATTTTTCTAAATACCGAGCAATTTAAGGACACACAAACCGCCGGATCCCATTCAAAAAAGCATGCAAATAATCGAAAGCTGTTCCTCGAATTTTCAAGCTCTCTAATCAATGTTGACTGACCACCTCCCGCTCTGTTTCCTTACAATGCCAAATATGTATTGCCAAATGCTACGAATTCCAAATTTAATTAAACCCACACATGCATTGCTTTCTGTATGCGTTGGTGTGGGTATGTTAAAGTTAGACTTGAAAATAGTTTAAACAGTACAAACCCCCGCAGGGCGAACGTGTGTCTTTTGTGGGCAGGACTTGCGGTTTCGGTTATCAGTCGAGATTTCTTGATTGGCCTCTCCATTGTCTACTTGAAAATGGGAGGCACACACAAAACTCTGTAGTGAATATTTTCGTGTCGCTGTTTCCGAAGGCGAATTAAAAACTCTCCGAAAGTAGATGAAGTTGTGGTTTAGTTAAGGTCGGAGCTCGGCACTCCCAGGGAAACCTAATTTCTTTCTATTTTAAATGGGCACTTTTTTCTTTAGAACTCTCAACAGAATTGGTCCTCAAGGCAAAGCTTCTAGCATCGAAGCTTATTCAAACGTTCGCCCATTTAAACAAAAAGAACAGTATTTTTTTTAGACTGATAAACCTTTCGAGAACTTCTACCTTATCAACAACTTCCTGTCTCAACTTCCTTTCTGTAAACATTTGCGAATATCGAAACGAGTAATTTAGTTCGAGCTTTCAACATGCAAACAGCTAAAACAGCTAAGCGATTAAGTCCTCAATGTCCTCAAATAACTAAAAGCACACACAACCCCGCCCCCTCCAGTAATACAAAAAACAAATGGAAAAATATATGGAAACGCATGGAGAGACCGAACGGACTGCATACATTGGTAATACACACATTGCAAAGTGGTTAAAATGCATAATTATGGTAATGGCCGTCTATGTGTGTGTGTGTGTGTAAATGATACACAATTATGATAATTAAATTACACGTGTTATGTAAATGTCAGCAATTGTCAGGAATGCATTCGCGCCCATGACAACGATGCGAAAAAAAAGAAAACAGCAAATTATCTATGTGAAATATGTTTGAAAACAATCAGTCAATAACTCAATCAATCAAAGTATATCTCTGGCTTTTTTCGTCAATTTCAGCAAATGCAAGCCGACCTATAACTAGACATATAAATACACATATATCTATAAATATATAACGCTCTGGACGTGTCGTTTCGAATACCCAAAATAATGAATAACTGAATAATCTGAATTTTTTTAATTGTACAATTTCCATGTGTGTTTCATAGGACGAAATCAAGTTAACTTTATCTACTTTCTACTTTCTCTCTCTCTCACTCTCTCTTGTCGTAATTAACGCATAATAGTCCCCCGTATGGTTAGCATACCCTTACCCCAAATAAGGGTCTATACAAATAAGTCTCTTCTACTATTTACAGAGAAAAAACACAAGAACAAAATTACAAAAAAAACTAGTCAATGTGAATTGTTGTTGGATTCTTTTTATATGTCGTTTTATCGCTCGAATTAACTAGTCGAAAGTTTTGTGGCTGCCAGAGGCGGCCCCGCAGACAAGCTCACTTAATGTTATTTTTGATAGTTGTGTATACATAAATAATAATAAATTAATTTAAAAAATGATATAAAACAAACTACATAAAGAGACGCTAAAGTATTAAAAAGAATATATAAAGTAAAGCATTTTTTTTTAGCAAGAAAGTTACAATCAATGTTAGCCGAGTGTACCTATAAAATGATAATAATATCCCCAAACAAAATATAAGAGAAACAAATCAGTTGTACATAAGAAATATACATATTTACCCTTTACCCTTACGAAGGGTACAAACACAAATCGCATACAAGAATATCTGTTAGGGATTCTTCCCCCTCTTTGGGTTTCCTGAAGCATACAAAACTTAATTGTAAATGTTTGTTGTTTATTTGTTGTTTATCATAGAAAACTTAAGACTATGTACGCAAGCGGTTACCACCGATCTAAAGAGATACTTTACCAAAGTAGTGTTAATTGAATAATTCTCACAATTCGATTGGATGGCAAAACAAAAACAAAAAAAAAATAACGACAATTACTTTAGAAAATTGGCAGATGAAAATCGTAAAATGTATCTACATAATATCAAGAACAGATCATATCCTTATCCCCACTGTGTTTCTGGCGAAAGAGAACAATAATCGAGAGCGTGTCAAGTGCGAAATGAGGAGGACAACCGTTTGCTTTATTTGGGGGGAAAAAATACGCGAAAAACCGAAAATACTTAGGGCATAGAAGGAATCGAACGAGAATAGATATATATCATGTATGTAGTTTATATATCTATGTATATAGAAAATGTAAATATTGTTGACGAAATTGTTGAAAGGCAAGATCGTGCGGGTCCTACGAATGTTGGGAAATGGCTTGCCCGAAAGATTAACGAAGTCTAACTAAAACCCACAAATACAAAGATGCAACTGAAAAGTAACAATCATATGATGACACATAATGAATATACATATATGTATGTATATATTTATACAAAGATATATACATATATATATCGTATATATACTCCAAAGATATATATGATATATACTCTCTATCTATATGTATTAATGCCTGTAAACGAAAGTAACTTATATATATTTCCTATACACGGTTTGCGAGTAAGATTTACAACCAACAGCAACAACACAAGCAACAACAACAACAACAGCAACTCAATGCAATAAGATACGCAAACTGGAAAGATTTGCATTTGTCAGTCGATTAATGGTTGCGTGCATATGTATGTGTGTGTACGTGTGAATATACGATATATAAGGTATTTAAAGGTACATTGATTGCTATACTTATACCACAGATCTATACGAAATAAACAGTTATGTGTAAAGTTTGCATTGTCTTGACATTTCTTATTCGTAATTCAATTCACGGTGGTCCCTGAAAAAATACTTATAGAATATTTGCGACTTGGTCTCATAGTCCCAATAGTTCCACGGCCTGCTCCATTCTCTTCTTCTGGGGCCATTGAATCGTTTGAATTGAGTTGCGCATGCGTAAGTCCCTGGCCGTTTTCCCAAAAGTCTCACAAACAGTTCACGGCGCCCGGCGGACCATGGTTACCTCATAATTCTGTTAAAAGGAAAAGCAAAGCATCAAATCAAAACATCGAATGCCCAAAAAAGAAAATGACCTTGAGCAAAAACGACATCCACATTTGCTCTTCGACGACAAGCACTCAAGGACACCGGTGAGGTAACAAACTCGCAGTCAACCCCAAGAAGTTGTGAGCTTGCAATCGAAATCCTTCTCCCAATGAAAAAGCAGCTGCGGTTGCTTTGTTTCCCCTCAGTTTGGAGCCCTGTGCCTTGTCTACCGGCTGGTGTGTTGGCTTTGCTCCACTGGGATCCCAAGTCTCATCGCTGCCTAGGCCACAAATCGAACATGCGCAGCTTGAACCTCAACTGTTCAAAGAACTTGGCAGGAAGACGAAGTCCAGAATGCGATTCATGGTCAGGCGACATTGGCGCTGGTTAAATAGGGCAGGGAAAATGAACCTCATCCGAACAGACGGACGGATGAAGGGAAAACACGTAGCTTTTCTGTTTGCCGGCTTTACTTTAGTCCAATGAGAGCCCGAAATTATCATTTTTTATTAGAATTGTTGCTGGTTACAACTGAATATTGATAAGTGAATAAGTAAATGTTGCTTGATGTGGGGCAAATTTAAGAGCCGCTATAATAAAGTGGATCAGATTTTTCAATTGAAATATGTAGAATTCCATCCTTGTAGACTCTATGTGGCTTCATGGCATTAACCAGAATACGAAGGCGCTTCAACAGCTTCTCCTGGCGAAAACCTGTAAAACTGTAGAACTCAAAGAGCTCAGCTGGTTTGCGTGGGGCGGATGAAAGAAGGCGACGGAGAGAATTAATTGATAGTCCCTCCTTATTGCACCTGGAAAAGGATGTCGAACTTAGCGGCAGCTCAAGTCAAAACAATTCAAGGTTCTTACTGTTCTATATAGTCATCATCGTCGACAATTTCCCCTTCCTTAGGAAACATTCCAGCTTCAACATCCATCTTGCTAATTAAGCGAGTACGGGAGCGCCTACCATCACGGTAGGCGTCACGGTCACCTAAGAAGAAAGTTGGCTTGTATAAAAAATGGGCAAATTTAGGAATATCATACCCTCGGGCTGAGTGTCCGTGGCGGGATCACCGGCTTCTTATATTAATTCATTGTTTTTTAGAAAATAGGAAGACAAAAGAAAAAACATTAGCTAAAAAATTTAAAAATATTTTGAACTTGTTACCTTCGTCGTTGTTGCTGGCAGAATTAAAGTTGCTACCACCAACCGCTTCCCTGCCAAGGCAATGATTATGATATTCGGTTAGTATTTTCATTCGAATTCAACTTGGAAAACCTCTACAAACCTGGGTAAACCAGCAGCGCCATAGCCACGTGCGTTTACATTGTCCGACCTTTCTCTATTGGAACCTGAATCAGGATCTTCTTCACTTTAAAAGCAAATGCGAATAAAATACAAAATGCTCAACCCAAATTAAAAATAATTTATACTCACGTCTCGTCCCAAGAAAAGGTTGGCCTATCGCCGGTGTAGTCATTACGTCGCCTTCTTGTGCGGCTGCCGGGTAAAGCTGGGCCGTGTCCATTGCTTGGTAAAACGATCACTTGGTTCTGTTCTCCGGTTTGAGTAGAAGTACTTGTAAGTCTTACCTCCCTTTGGAGAACTTAATAAAATCATCAACCAAAATAATGAAGAGATTGTACTCACGTAATGAGCAGTCGACAGAAATGTGTGAAGCTGATGTTTTCATTTGAATCTATCCACTTTTGCTTTATGGCGACTAAGATAGCGATGTCCTCTTCTTGAAGTTGTTTCCGTGCTATTTCGGCTGGATTTTTTCTGGATAACAAAATAAAAGTGTATTTATGAGTAAGCCGACATCAGCAACTTTTTCGAACGATATGAGCACAATAAAATAATACAAAATGGCAATGCGCTTGCGGCTTGAAGGCTTTCTCTTCGCCATTGTATTAATCAGAATGCTTTCGTTTGATTGCAGCGAATTTTTTCATGCTTTTCTCTAGTAACTTAATTATTCGTCTATTGTTCAGGACTTTCACGATTTTTGATTATTTAAAAATTGAAAAAATCGACTTACCTGTCGTCCTGCTCCTTTTTATCATATTTATCAGCAACTTGTATGATTTTGGCCAATAACTTGGTTGATTCATCCAAGGTGCCTTTTATGTGCGTGATGACCCGAGAAATTTTGCCGCAACTGAAAAGTCGCGCAGCATTCCCATCAGTGCACTCAGATTCATCGCTTCCAGATTCACTCTGGCTGTCGATATTAATGATTTCATTTAAATTCTAAGAAAACAAAATTTATTAAAATAAAAAATGCACGGAGCCACAAAATCACACGTCTTACTGGTCCGGAAGCCATGGCGAAAAAGAGACCGAAACGTGGTCGGCATTGATGTCAAAAAATATCACCCCTGATCGCCATTTTTGATTATTATAGGATCATCCCTGATCGCCATTTTTGATAATTTAAGGATCAGCCCTGGCGATTATAAAAAATACTTTAAAAAAATCGAAATTTGAATAAATTTATTTTCGCGAAACTCTTTTTGTGGTCAGACGTTTTTTCGGGGCTATAAATTTCTGAGCTGAAAATTAATCGGTTGGCGAAAATAAGAATATATTTAATAGTTTAGAATATTTAGTTTAGATCTTTTGTTGTTGATTTCCTAAATTGTAAGTATAATAATTTGATTAATTTTTCTGATTCGGCACAGATGGCGGGCATATTTGAAATTCAAAACACCCACGATTAATTTCTTGGCATCTTTTTAATAAATAAATCGCGTGTAGGTGAGAAGCGGTTTTTTGTTTGCTGATTGAAAACAAGAAAAAGTGAAAGGAGGCTTGCCGCTGGCAATTAAAAAATGTCATTCAGAGGCGCTGGGGGAATTAAATATTTTAATTGCTATTAAATGAATTTGAGAACATTTTATCGCCCCATTCAGAAATTTTAATTAACCGCCTTGCAATTACACTTATTGGATTTTAAAGTATTTTACACCTCAAAAAACAATTCGAATATTCTGGCTCGGGGTTGTTAATGAATCTTTCGACTTCAAGCGTAAAATAAAAAACTAATTTTCGGTGGGAAAAAAATGTTAGACTACCAGAGGTCGCCCGGTCAATCTTCGATTCTTCCGACCAATTTTGCAATTAATTTTTGTACCCTCAAAAAAAAAAAACTAAAAAACTAAATTAAAAAATCTAATTAATTGAAGTGTGACTAGCCCTGAGCTGCCCTTGAAGCACCCGCTGCTGACGACGTCACCGTCTCTAAAGCGAAAAATACTCAGACGCGATTGTCTGGCCAACTCATCGGTTTACCTGCCGTCTGGTATTCCCGTCGTCACCCCCACCAAGCTGGCCGGCCGGTCAAGTTGCTAGCCAGTCAGCCAAACATTTGCCTGTCGAGAAAACAATTAATTACGGTTATGCATTAGATTTATGACCAACGCTGTATAAACAGAGTCACCGAGTCAACCCTGGCGAAGGTGTTGCCCAGCCACATCCATAAAAGTTTGAAAAAAATACTTCAACAATCCGGTGGAAAACAATCGAAATAAAAGCAATTGGAATCCCCCAAACATTTGTTAGGTTCAGAGCAGTCATCGGCTGGCTGATGCTCTTTCTTTTAATATACTGAAAAGGAATGTTGGGGTTGGGAATTTTAGTATTTTTTTTAAGGAAAAAGGCCGATAAGTCAGTCAGCAAAGTTTTGTATGAAAAGAGCGACTGAGAAAGTTATCGAAAAATTTAAGAATGCCAACTTTCTCTGTGCTTCAAGGAACACAAGATTAAAACCAATTAATGACTATTAAAATTTAAATAGTTTATTTCTCATAGGCTGGAAGATAAACAATTCAAAATATTCACTTCAGATAAATAAAAATACCTCAAAATAAATAAGAACTTCGGCCACAAGGCTGCCAACTTTGCCGAATAAAAACTCAAATATTGGAACAGCTCACGGCGTTTATGGCAAACTCTTTTCCTCAACATCTGTATTGAAATTGCTTCAATGCTTCCAAATCAATTTATACTCTACCCTTAAAGTAGAATTCGCGTTCAGTTATAAATCGTCTAATTAAAAAGATGAATGCACCGCCCGCGCGGCTGCGGGCAGATATTTCGCACGGTAGGCAAAACTGTAAGGTTTTTTTTTTTATTTGTTATTTTTTTATGGCCCCTTTTGAGGTTTAGTTCGAGGGGCGTGGGCCCCCCTATAAAGTTGACTGGGAAGCGTCACTCAGACGTGGTTTTTCCAAGTCGAAACGATTTGGGTTCGCTTCGAGTTCGGTTGTTTTTTCGGGTCGTTCATTTTCTTACGCTCCGTGGTGCTATTTTTTTGGGCGTTTATTTTGTTGTTTTTGGTATTTCGGTTGTGTGGACTTTTGGCGAAGTGAGTAATGAGCACTGTCCGCCAACATGCCGGCTGCGGTCGCGAGGCGTTAAAATTGTTGTAAAATTTCTGTGCACGCAAATATATCACTTAATAACCTTTTGTAGACTGGTCGGCGCATCTTAGAAGTGTATATAATGGCTGGTGGGATCCTAACTGCCAGCACAGTTGAGTTTGCGCATCCAACGAGATCAGAAGACTCCTCCATCTACAATGAAAATGGTAAGCCCTTGTGACCCAGGATAAAAGCGTATTACCACTCACAATCCACAGAATTCTTTTGCTGGCTTTGTGGCGCTGCTGGCTTTGGTGGCCAGCTCCTTGGCGGATGTTTCGCATTTGTCGAGAACCTATCTGCCCCCTGCCACGGGCAGCGGCTACTCCCATGGATATGCCTCGTATCCCAACGGCGGTTCGGGGTACTCCGGCAGTGGCAGCTACTACTCCGGCCATTCAGGCCAGGGGAATAGCTTCGCCACGCCCTTAATTTCCTCCAGCTACAAGAGCTACACGGTGCCCACGTATCCGGCGGCTCCATTCCGGGCTTATCTGACGCCTTCATATCCAAGTTACTCCGGCAGTGCAGGCTACTCCAGCGGAACGGGCTACTCTGGCGGCGCAGGCTACTCCGGTGGAGCGGGCTACTCCGGCTACTCGGGAAATGCGGGCTATGCTGATTACTCGGGCCACTCTGGCTACTCCGGCGGAGCGGGTTTCTCCAGTGGAGCTGGCTACTCCGGCTACTCTGGCAACGGCCTGGACACTCAGTACGCAGCCAATGGTGGCTACATCTACTAGGGTTCCCAGGAGTGAGGTTGAGGTTTGACGGATGCCTTGCAGCGATCTGGGGTCTCCCAACGAGTATTAACTTTATAAATATTTTTTTTATAGTGTGCAGCAAATAAATATTTTTTTTTGGCATCGCTTTGCTTAGAAAATAAGCGTTTTTTTTTTTGACTAGCGTAAGATAATTTATCGGAATTATCTTATTGAGTCCACCCACAAATCGCTGCAGGGTTGCATGCAACGATTGCTGAAGACGATTAATTGGCATCATTGTGCCAATTTCGATTTATTATTTTAAATTTCTGCTCTTTTAAAGTTTTTATTCCTCCACATCTTTGTCTAAGGTTTCTCTGGACTTTTTTCGTTTTTAGAAAGCCCAAATATCTAATCGAAAAACTGTCTCAAGATAAATGAATAAATCTTATCGATTAATTGAAATTTAAATAATTTCGCCACCACTCTTTCAAGCGTCTTTCGTTTTGCTCGCTTCAGCCACAAACTAGTTCCGTTGACTGATTCAAAAGTTGAACAATCGTCTTGATAACATTTACTAATTGCAATTAAAATTAAAATTCTTTAGCCCAGAGTTATAATTTGGCCACCCGTAAAACTTGGATTTGGTTTCTCCCAACTGCCGACCAGGTAAGCAAATAAACTTCACAAGATCTTCCAATTTCCATTAAGTTTGACTTTAATTTGTCCTCAAAAAAATTTGATTATTTTACCCTACAAAAAAAAAAAGAAGAGAAGATGAAAAAGGTGGTTAGGTTCGCCGGTGGACAGTCCGCATCGCGTTAAGATCACTTCAGTATTTGTGCTTGTAAGCGTAGCCTCCGTTGGCCGCATAGCGAGTGCCGCCACCCGACGATCCCGAGGAGTAGCCCGAGGAGCCGCTGTAGCCGACGGTGTGGCTGCCACCGGAGTGGCCGCCATGCGAGTGCGACGGCGCCGAGTACTGCGACGAGTGGCTGCTGGCGGCGGGCGCCAAATACTGGCGAGAAGGAGCCGAGGCTGCAGGGGCCGATCCAAAGCTGCCAGAGGATCCACCGAATCCACTGGTCGAGTAGGAGTTGGAGCTGGCGGCCGGGGCCAGGTACTGACGGGAAGGAGCCGAGGCAGCGCCGGAGTAACCGTGGCTGGAGCCGCCATGACCGTAGCTGCCACCGGACGAGTGGCTGCCGGCGCTAGGGGCCAGGTACTGACGGGAAGGAGCCGAGGCGGCGCCAGAGAAGCCTTGGCTGCCGTGGGAATGGCCGCCGGCGCTAGGGGCCAGGTACTGACGAGAAGGAGCAGAGGCAGCTCCAGACGAACCAAAGCTTGAGCCTCCGCCGAAGCCAGAGCCGCTGCCCACCGAGTAGGAGTTGCTGCTGGCAGCCGGGGCCAAGTACTGGCGGGAAGGAGCCGAGGCAGCTCCGCTGAATCCGCCGCTGGAGCCTCCACCAAAGCCGGAGCCGCTGCCCACCGAGTAAGAGTTGCTGCTGGCGGCAGGCGCCAGGTACTGACGGGAAGGAGCCGAGGCAGCTCCGCTGAATCCGCCGCTAGAGCTTCCTCCGAATCCAGCGCCACTGCCCACCGAGTAGGAGTTCGAGCTGGCAGCTGGGGCCAGGTACTGGCGAGAAGGAGCCGAGGCTGCTCCGCTATGTCCACCGCTGTGTCCACCGCTGTGTCCGCCGCTGTATCCGCCGCTGTGTCCTCCGCTGTGGCCTCCGGCATGGGGAGGCAAATAGGTGCTGCTCAAAGGACCTGCCATGGTGAGGCTGGCCAGAGCTAGCAGAACGGAGCCCAAGACGAAAGGACGCTGCGGAATATCCAGCGTGATTAAATGGGCTGGCGGTCTTGGGCCTGCGACTTACCATGGTTTTGGATGAGTTGGCGATTTGAGGATTTGGATTTGCTGCGGCCACGGCTTGGTCGTGGCGTGAACTGATGGCGATTGCGCAATGCCCGGCGGTTTTTATAGCAACCGATGCCCCCAGAAGTCGCGGCGTCTTGGCGAAATTGCAAAAAACAAAAAACAAAATAGAAAGAAAACCCGAAAACACGCAATATTCTTGCCTCTCGCTCGCTTAAGCGAGTCGCGCGTTGCGCATGCGCAGACGGCAGGCGGCGGGGGGCGATCGTACGGTAAAATTAATGACGCCCACCTACGAGCCATCCAAGAGCAGCCTAAGTGGATTTCTCTAATCGCCGGATTAGAGTGTTTTAGAGCAAAATAAGTGATATGCAAATTGCGAAGACGCTTCTTCACTTGCCCGGCTCTGGCACTGATGAAGTAGAAGCGGCAATCACATCCGTCGCCGGCACCGCAGCAGTCACAGCTATAAAAAGAGCTTTATTTCTAATCAGCTTGAGCGAAGCTCCCCTGCCGGTAGGGGGAAAAAATCCCACTACGATTACTCAAATAAATTATTTGGTATTAATTCCAATCGCTGGCTGCTTTGGCCTTTTGTCTAAGAATCCTAACAATATAATTAAGCCGCAGATCCGCACAAAGCGTGTTCTTTGTGGGACTCAGCGAATCGATTGTTTGGATTGTGAGCCATTTGATTTGTGGGTTTTCTCTGTTTATTTTTAGTGGAAACTATTGCCAAATTTATGCGAGCAATTCTAGTCGGGAATTTATTTGGAAGCTGCATTAAAGCCGTTTAGTATTCTTAACGAATCGCGCGAATTTAATTCGTTTTCTTTTCAAATACTTGGAAGACGTTCAGCCAGAATAAGTCTTAGTTTTTTTTAGCCCCCAAAAAGTGCTCATCTGCTTAACTTCCTGACCCAAAATTTATAATTAAACAAACGAAGAATAGGGAATTTTATTCCGCAAAATTTAATCCCTGCATGTAGAATTTTTAAATAACAAAACAAAATGCCTTTCGTCATTGAAAAATGAACTGGGCTGGTTTGGATTTCCGTTTAATTCGCTGTCTTCTTAAACTGTTTAGAAAATATAGAAAAATTGGTAAGCAGCATTTCTATAAATGTTAGGAATATTTTTATGATAAACTAAATTGATTTTTTTTATTTCAGCCAACACTTTGGCCCTCCAACTTCGAGCCTTGCATTTGGACTGCCGGCAAAAAGGGTCAATGGATCCCGACAAGTGCCTGACGAATGCTGGACTCCGCCTCACTGCCTGGCTGCCTGACTGCCTGGCTGGCATCTCTGCCCTGCTTATTGGCCAAGCTAATGAACTGTTTGCCTTATCAGCTCGTTGCCCTCAACCGTTTCGAGAGGAGGTTTCGTCGAGCGCGTCGCCTTGACAGGGTAAATCATTTATTAAATTTAGGCAGTGGCGCACGCGCTCCCGCCGGCTGCTCGGCTTGCTGGCTGGTTGGACTCTCTCATTAATACAAATTGTCCATCAATTTGTCAATGGCGATGTCATAAAGCGGGAAAATTAACTGCTCTTCGGCAGTAACGTTTGACAAATTAATTCCGATTCGAATTTGATTCACTTTGGCGAGCGCCTCCGACTGTCTCCGAGTTTTATAAATCGGTGATTAGGGGAATTGGAAGCTGTCACCGGGCAAATAAACTTCCCAATTATATGAACGACACCGCAGCTTATTCAATTTGGAATTCCGTTCCACCATCGCCGTTACCGTCGTCGCCGTCGTCGTTGCCTTCGTCGTCGCTCTGCTCGTCTTGGTTGTTCACTTTATGGGATGTGGATGGACTTTTTTTGCCAGTTGGCCAAGTGCGTGAAATCGGGTTAATGTTAAAAATGTGACTTTCAGAAACTCGTTATGCCCTCTGGCCCCCCGCAATGGGCAAGTCGGCCAAAGGGTCCATTGACAGCAGCCGTTGCCTTCGCTGCCTTTTGGCCAGGTAGGCAACTCGCCTCTGGGTTCTTCGGGCCCAGAACTCATATAAGAATGCAGTTGACGAGCCTGAGGCTCAGTTTAGTGCATTGGCCGGCACGGCGTTCGGTCCTCGTCAGCGTCATTGTCCCCCAGCCAAGGCGGGCCATCTCGGATTATATAACCCAAGGATTGCATAAGCCATGCAGCTGCTGTTGATGATCGCGTTTTTGTTGGCCGCCCATAGCGGGGGCCTTGGGCTTGCCGCCGGCCAGCTGCCCAACAGCAAGCTGATTATTGTGTCAAGTTCCCAGGAGCCCCAGCCGATGACGTACCACTTCATCACCGACTATTGGCCAACGAATCTTGGCCAGAACTATTACATCAAGCCGGGCAATGTGGTTGGCTCCTTCAACGTGGACTCCCCGGCGCTGCACTTCAAGCGCGGACCCAACGATCGCCCGATTTTCACCAAGCAGAACATCTTGTATGTGGCCTATCCCAGGGATCGTTCCACTCCGAGCCCCTAAGCCCCAACGCAGCTTTGTTTTAACGCTTTAAGTTTTATATTTTGAGGAAAAAAAAATTGGAGTAGGAAAAAAAAAATTAGTTCGTATTTTCGGGCTGCGCTTAATGGCGGCGGTAGACGTAGCCTCCGTTGGAGCCGTAGGTGGTGTCGATGCCGGAGCCGTGGCTGCTGCTGGTGTGAGCGGCCACTGACGGGGCCGAGTAGCTGGAGCGGCTGAAGCTGGCAGCGGCCACAGGAGCAGGAGCGGAGTAGCTTTGGCTGACGAAAGACGCAGCCGGAGCAGGAGCGGAGTAGGTGGTGGCGGCGACTGCTGGAGCGGAGTAGGTGGTGGCAGCAACCGCTGGAGCGGAGTAAGTTGTGGCAGCAGCCACAGGAGCGGAGTAGGACTCGCTCACGAACGAAGCAGCAGGGGCAGGAGCGGAGTAAGTGGTGGCAGCAACCGCTGGAGCGGAGTAGGTGGTGGCAGCAACCGCTGGAGCGGAGTAAGTGGTGGCAGCAGCCACAGGAGCGGAGTAGGACTGGCTCACGAACGAAGCAGCAGGAGCGGAGTAGCTGGCGGCAGCAACCGCTGGGGCGGAGTAGGTGGTGGCAGCAACCGCTGGAGCGGAGTAGGTGGTGGCAGCAACCGCTGGAGCGGAGTAGGTGGTGGCGGCGGCCACAGGAGCGGAGTACGACTCGCTGGTGTAGGACGCAGCGGCAGCGGGAGCAGCATAAGACTGGCTAGCATAGGAAGCGGCTGGGGCGGAGTAAGACTCGCTTACAAAGGAAGCAGCCGGAGCAGGAGCGGAGTAGGTAGCCGGAGCAGCAAAGCTCTGCGAGCTGAAGGTGCTGGCGGCCGCAGCAGGAGCGGAGTAGGTCTGATGGCTGGTCGAAGCCGCTCCGGAGTGCGGGGGCAAGTAGGTTTTGGCCAGATGGCTGACATCAGCGGCGGCCAGGGCCACCAGGGCGGCAAAAGTGACGGCGACGAAAGATTTCTAAGCAAAGGAAAACATAGTTAGAATCTTTTAAGCTGATGGGGATCCTTAATCCTTGAACCCACCATATTTGTTGGGTGTGCTGCTGCGACGACTTCAAATCGTTGACTGACTTATGGCTGGGATTTCTTATCTTATTTATAGTCCAGTGCGTTTGCCACGCGCCCCCCCAAAACGCCGATCCACAAATGTCAAACGAAGAACCAAAAACAAAAATCATAGACGATATTAAATCGATGGACGCCCGGCCCATTGTACATATCGATTCGTGCGATTTTATGCGAATTATGGCAGCAACAAAATCGATGCGAACAAAGGCCCCATCAAAAGAGAGAGGCAACCGCAAATAAACATAAATCCATTGTGGCCGCGCTTCGAGCCCCGCTCATTAGGGGCTGGCCGAGAACACGTTATCTTTTCTCTATCGCCCTCTGCCTCCCTTGCCCCAGCAATCACCCACGGCACCCTGTTTGAAAGCCGGTTATGCTGCCGGTGATGATTACTCACTTTTGTCAATCTCAGTGACCGCCGCCCGCAGCCGCCGTTTTAATTGGGGAAAAGTTCTCGCTTGTGATTCCTGTTGACATCATGGGTTTTTTTTCTTTTAGTTTTTGTTGTGGGACCCGCGAATGAAGTGCTTCCGCATCGATTGAAATGCGCCAAATCAACTTTATGGCTAATTTAGAGATGCTAAATGGCAATTCTATTGAAGATTTTTAAATTAATGCAGGTCAGCGTGCATGGCCATAAATTCGTTTATTCATCTCCAAAAACAGTCAGCGATAGCAAAGTGGAGGAACCATCATGCAGTCAATGTCTCTAAATTAAGAAATCGACAATAAAAAATAATTTAAGGTCTCCGTCTCGATTCATAAATAAAAAGGAAGCTGAAAATCTGCACCGAATTAAAACATCTCTTAAAGAAGCGTAAGAAATAAAATCCACAAGTTTGAGGGGGAAACTGGAGTGATACTGCGGCTTAAGAATTCGAATATGCAATGAACTGTAAGTTCCTGATGTTTAACATTATTGATATCCACAATTTTTCCCTCACAAACAATGCTTAAGTTGTAATGTTTTATTTTTAATTTCACTTATTTAAATGAATGGCACTGCTGGCGCCGTCTAGCGGAAACGGCGGCAAGTTGCCTTCAGCAGCAAGACCAAAAATTCAAACGGCTCGGAAGATTTTAAAACGGGCTGTCATTATTGTTTCTTCTGGTATTAATCCTGCGACTTGGATTATCTTTAAATATTTAATAAAATTTCATAATTATTTTTCATTCTTTTACGTCTTTTTATCCTCAACTCTTAACTCTTAACCGCTGATTAATCGACCTTACTTAAATAAATTTGCTTTTGACGGATTTTAAATGGGCCTTGAGGGGTTTTATTTTGGAAATTTTAGCCTTCCTCTGACATGAGTATATCCCGAAAAACGTAAATCAATTTTGAATTATAAAATCCATTAAAAAATATCTCGGTTCCTTGTGAACTGCAATCTGTGGACAAACTAAGAAATATTCAGTTAATCTGTTGTATAGAACAAAATAAAAATCAGAAGGCCAAAGTTTTTGGTTTATAAAAATAACATTTTATTGCATAAAAAACAACAAAAATGAATAAAAAAAAATCATAAGAATTGGTGCTAAATTGGCTAAGTAACAGAAGAGGTGATGATGAAACGAATTTGCGGGTTTACATGTCACGTGTGTGGCTGGCGGACTTAATGCCTGCTGTAGACGTAGCCACCGTTTGAGCCGTAGGTGGTGCCGATCTCAGAGCCGCTGGAGGTGGCCACAGAGGTGGTGCTGACCGATGTGGTTTGGATCTGGGGAGCTGGCAGGGAGACCACAGCAGGGGCGGGCTGAGTGTAGACTTGCTGGGGTGCAGGTGGAATGTATTGCTGGGCCACTGGAGCAGGAGCGGAGTAGGTCTGCTGGACTGGAGCGGGGGCAGAGTAAGTCTGCTGGACCACAGGAGCGGAGTAGGTCTGCTGGACTGGAGCAGGGGCGGAGTAGGTCTGCTGGACCACTGGAGCGGGAGCGGAGTAGGTCTGCTGAACCACTGGAGCGGGTGCGGAGTAGGTCTGCTGGACGACAGGAGCGGGCGACTGGTAGCTGTAGCCGCTGGTCTGGGTCTGCTGGACTGGAGCACTGATGGTCACTGGCTCTGGCTCTGCCACGACGATGGGAGCCTCGGTGTGGATGCTCTCAACAGCTGGAGCAGGAGCAGAATAAGTCTGCTGGACTGGAGCTGGAGCGGAGTATGTCTGCTGGACGGGAGCGGGAGCAGAGTAAGTCTGCTGGACCAGTGGGGCGG
This sequence comes from Lissocephala sabroskyi, assembly GCA_037075105.1. Taxonomy (NCBI): domain Eukaryota; kingdom Metazoa; phylum Arthropoda; class Insecta; order Diptera; family Drosophilidae; genus Lissocephala; species Lissocephala sabroskyi. Next base: position 36,789 of record JBAMCP010000263.1, read on the forward strand.
GAGCGGAGTAAGTCTGCTGGACTGGAGCAGGGGCGGAGTAAGTCTGCTGGACCACTGGAGCTGGAGCGGAGTAGGTCTGCTGGACCACTGGGGCTGGAGCAGAGTAGGTCTGCTGGACCACTGGAGCTGGAGCAGAGTAGGTCTGCTGGACAACTGGAGCTGGAGCGGAGTAGGTCTGCTGGACTGGAGCAGGGGCAGAGTAAGTCTGGTGAACCACTGGAGCCGGAGACTGATAGCTGTAGCCGCTGGTCTGGGTCTGCTGGACTGAGGCACTGACAGCAATGGGCTCAGGGGCAGCGACCTGCTGGACAGTTTCCACAGCTGGAGCGGCAAAGGTCTGCTGGGCCACAGACACGGAAGTGGTAGCCTGGGTCTGGATGGGCTCAGCAGCAACAGCCACTGGAGCGGGAGCAGCAAAAGTCACCGGAGCCGGAGCAGGGGCTACGTAGGTCTGCTGCACACTGGGAGCGGTATAGGTTTCCTGCACAACAGGAGCGGAGTAGGTCTGCTGGACTGGAGCGGGGGCGGAGTAAGTCTGCTGGGCCACCGGAGCCGAGGCGGCAAAAGTATGCTGAACAACTGGGGCTGGAGCAGAGTAGGTCTGCACCACCGGAGCGCTGGCCTGATAGCTATAGCCAGTGGTCTGAGTCGAAGCGCTGGCCTCAGGCACAGCAACTGAAACAGCAGCAGGAGCAGCCTGGACAGCCTCAACCGCTGGGGCAGGTGCGGCGAAGGTCTGCTGCTGGACCACCGCAGTGGTGGCAGCCGCCACTGGGGCTGGAGCAGGAGCCACGTAGGTCTGCTGGACGCTGGGAGCTGCATAGGTCTGCTGAGCCACAGGAGCCGGAGCGGAGTAAGTCTGCTGGACCGTTTGCTCGGGCACGAATTGCTGGACGGGCGGCAGGTACGAGGTCTGCACAGTGGTCTGGGTGGCCTCATGAACCACCGGGGCAGCCTGGGCAGGAGCCTCGCTCTGAATGGAGAAGCTGGCCACTGGCACAGAGGCCTGGATGGACTCGACCTGGGTCACTGGCTGGTAGGACTGATAGGTCTGCTGCACGGCCACCGAGGGAGCGGCCTGGGGAGCCTCCACGGCCAGCGTCTGGGTGGCGCTGGCAGTGCTGGTCACGGCCACTTCATTGCTGGCCGCTGAGGTGGGCGGCAGGTAGCGGTTGGCCAGCAAGTGGCTGACATCGGGACGAGCCTGGACAGCGGCCAACAAAGCCAAAGTCACGGTGACAGTGATTGCAAAAAGTTTCTAAATGCACAGAAAAAAAAATCACAAAAAAAAATTAAAATCCACTCGGCAAAGGACGGTGACTCGGTGGGCCCAAAGTAGGCTTACCATCTTCACTTTGTTACTGCTGCGTGGTACACCAAGCGAACGGAATCGATAAACTGATGCTGGACCAACGCATCCACCGACAATTTATAGTTTAATGAGCCAAGCGCCGTCAGCCAAACTCAGTCGCATGCGCGCAGGCGCAACGGCGGCGGCAACTTGGTGAGCGTCTCTGCCGCTGCTGCCCCTTAATTGGTTCATCATTCATACATATGCATAAATTGTTGATATGTAAATGCAAAATGGTCACCAAACAGAGAGATTTGCAGAAAATCCATTCCCGTCACCTCCACCACCGCCGCCGCCGCCGCCGCCGCTGCCGAAGTCGTGGCCGTTGACGTCGCGTGAGCGATTTTGGGGTAGCCCTGAGCTCTCTTCGGTTGCGTCTTTGTTCGTGCAACGGTCGCGGGCTTGACAAATTTCTGTGGCCAAACAAAAGATGGCAAACATTTTAATATTTATTACTAACTGGCCAGCTGTCCGTTTGTCCGGGTGTCCGTGTAGCCCGTCTGCCTCTCGGCCAGTTGCGTTTTAGTTTCAATTTTTTATCTTTTTTATTTTTTTCACCTCCGCATTTCGCATTTGCAACGAAATAAATTAAACTGCCAACGGAAATATGTAAATTCCCTTGCAAAATTCCACATGCGGTCTTATTTGCCGACTTCTTCTCCATCGTAGCGCGTCGAAGTCGCCGCTCAACCCGGCCGACCCCCCCATCCTCCGCCCCCGTTTGGCCATCAGTGTCACCAAATATTGAAACGGCCGGGCCAAGTGCCCAACTGTTCGGCTCCTCAACTGCTCATTGCACATGATTTGTTGATGTTTGTCATTCGCACCTCCGCCGCAAAGACTCGTTGACGCCGCCACCGCCCTGTCGGCTCTTTTTTGTTGGTTTATTTTGTGGGTAGCTCAGGCCACTGAAACGAATCGTCACTGCCACGCTGGGATTCTTAAAAGCAGAGAGTATTATGCAATTTATGGCACACTTCTTTGATTGTTTTGTGAGTCAGAGATTTCTTAAGTGTCTTGAAGGTTTCTTTCTCTGTCGAGGGGACTAGGGGACTTTTCCAGACTATTTCATTTAAAATGGCTCAAAGTTCTTCCAGAATCTTTTTGCATAAAGTAGATTCGTAGATTTGAACTATTTTTCAGACATGAACGATCTCCGCAATCAGAAGTCATTGGCTGCGATAAAAGCAGACCATCTGTGAATCGGGAGGACCAATGTCAAGCCAATGCCACAAATCAAACCGAAAAAGGGAAATAGTCAATGTAGCAAACCGAAGGCATAGGACTCGGGGCTTTTCTCGCCAACTTTTGGCAATGAAAGTCTGGAATTCTCTAGCTAACAGAAAGCAAAATTCTCCAGGCTCTTCTACCCCACAGACTGCAATAATGTCGAGGAGGCAAAGACAGAGACGAGAAGACAAACCAGTTGAGGCTTTTTATCCAATAGAAGTCAAGAAGGTCAAGGCGTTCTAGCAGACAAAGTGTAAAGGAGTCAGGCTTGTCAAGGACGGCAGGTTGTCCAAGGCAATCCAAGTGGCGGACTCACCTTCCATGTTTCAGCATTCCGACTTTGAGAGACGCCCTCAAAAATACAAAAGAATTCAAATCTAATTAAATTTTTTGTAGTTATAAAGATTTCCCGGATTTGCTTAAAGCCTCGGAGGTGTTTTCTATTATTCCTACGAAATTAACTGCCTGCCTTGATCGCTAGAAGTTCCCTCCGGTAAACAAGCAAAGTCATCGCTAAATCGAAAACTCAACGTAGCTTCGGGTGACTTTACGACGTTCTCAAATGACCAGTTAATTAGCATAGAACCTGAGCTCGTTTGCCGGTCAATCAGCTGAGTTTATGGGCCCTCAGAACCGGACTCGGGACCGCCAGACGATCGACAGGGAAAGTGAGGCCGCCGCCTTCTAAGCTCGACGTTCGGCTCGCAACGACCTTAGCAGATTTTGGCAAAGTTTTTTTGTTTGTTTTATGGACGCAGCGCGTCAAGGAAAACTCGTCTGGGTGTGCCGAGCTGCGCATCCCGCGACGAGTTTGCCAAACAGACGCATATTTTTGGTTGAACATGGAAAATGAAATTATGAAACTGGCCGACTACGCGTGGTGCTAGTCGTCCCGCGAGTTTATGATCGCGACAACCTTGGGATGATTACAAACGATCCCACAGATAAGGCCCAGCGCTGGGGTTGTTATGCAAATTAATCGGCGATGGCTGGTGGGCTTTCGTGGGTGTCCCCTCGGCTAGAAGAGCTTGCGTGGTTCCTGGGGAGATCAATGCGATTCCATTGATACGATCGTTATATTTTTTTGTTTTGGGTCTTTGTGGGTCAAAAGGCCATTCGCATTCGATTTCCAAAACGTGAACACAATTTTCGTCGACGACAAACGCCCCGGGGGCTCGAACAGCGACGACGATAAAAAGTAGATGACCGAGAAGCGGAGGGCTCTCAATTAGCCGCCTCTCCGTTGAGGGCATCGAGTTTAATCAGTCATCCATCGATCTCAGTCATAAGCAGCTGAATACCCAAAAAAAAAAGAAAGACAAACTTATGAACTGTCAGGCCGTTGAATGGGGAACTATTAACAGGCAAATTAAGAAAAATGATTGTGGCTGCAAACAACAGAAATAAACAAACCCATGAAATTGCCAGAAATCTCGATAAACGCATCCCCCAACTGTGGTTCGGTTTGTGGCCAAAATGATTTGCATAAATCGAAAACCTCTGCAGACAACAAAGGTCTCAAATAAAAGAGAAGGCTCCCCGTCCTCCCCCTGGCCATTTGTCACGACGGATTGAGCGAGTGTCAGGCTGGTCAACGAGGCGTTGTCTGAGGAAGGTGAACTCGAAGGTTCTTTGATTCTGGCTTGGCTAAAGGTCAGAAGTGCGGAAAGGGAGGATCGCAGTAGATAAGAAGGAGGTTGAGATATTAATGAATTTAGTGGAGTAGAAGAGAATTTATTCACTCATTCATTTCAATGTCTGGCTGGTTGCACACTTGCACAGATGAACATACCCAAAATTAACTAAACTTTAAGTCCTTTTGGTCTATTTATGTAGTTAAGATTTAAAATTATTCACAAATGAAGGGAGTTAATGGGAATTGAGAAGGAAAGTGTGCCTCTTTCCACACTCCTGCTAGCTTCGTAGATGAGCACACAGACAGTTCGACTAATCCACTTTGTTGTTTTTAATGTGGATCATAAATTCACTGCAAGTGTTTCAAAATCATACAATGAAAAAAGAAAGCTAAAAACTTAAAAAATGAACTTGAAAGATCCAAAAGAAAATGGAAAGACACATAAACTAATCGAATTCAATTCAGGCCTTATCGATTTTGATTAAGCAAGCAATTATGTTTCCAGGCAAGCCCATAAGAGCTTAAAAAAAATCATCCTGCAGTTCTTTTTGGCATTTTTATTTAAGAATCTTATAGAGAAACTGTTGTACAACTATTTTTATTATTCAGGAGACTCCTTATATCTTTTTTAATTCTTGAGACTAATGAACTAAAATTGGCTCATTTGCTTCAATCAAATTCATTTTAAGTAAACTCGGAAGAAACCCCTAAGCCGGAGCCCAAGTCTTTTCGGAGTTCAATTCAACTTCTATGAACTGAAAACGAAAGTCGAAAGCAGTTGGGCACTTGGACACCTGACAGAAGACTCAAAATAAAGCCGAGCAAAGCATTTCTGTTCTAGAACCTAGAATGCTAGAAAAAAGGAATGCTTTTCCCCTTTTTCCAGTTTTGTCAAACAAAGATCCCGATTGATTTGCGACTGTAAATAAAAATTAAGAGCTTGCATTTAATGGCCATCAATGTGATGGGCAACTTGATTGACAGACAGCCTGTTGTTGGACGCATTTTGGCCAAAATTGATCGGGCCATAAATTAATAAGCCCAAAAACAAGACAACAGCCAAGAAAGCCAAACTTGGTCGACGAGGTGTCAGCGAGGCGATCAGAGACCCCGCGTCGCCGCATTACCATAAACACAATCAACGTGACTATCTGTCCATCTGCCCATCTGTCCGCCTGTCCGACTGCCTGTCCGTCATTTGTGGCCATAAAACAAAGCAAAATAAAAACATAAACTGCCGTTGACTTATACGAACTTAAAAACACACAAAATTCATACATTTGCACACTTTGGAATACATAAAATTAAATTAAATCAACAAAAAAAAAAAAAAAACAAAAAAAAATATTCATGGATAATAATTTACAATGACTGTGGTGGCTTTGAAGGGGGAAATGAAGGTGTGGCCATTTTTAGTGGGCGCGTTGGTAAACGTAACCTCCATTGGCCCCATAGACGGTGTCGCTGAGGATGCGCTTCGGCGGGGAGGTGGTGGCCTCGTCGAACTGCGGGAAAGGCAGCTGCGGTCCTTGCATGAAGGGGTTGTGCGGAAACTGGGGTCCGCCAAAGCCGGGGGGTGTGCCAAAGCCTGGGGGACCCTGCTGGAAGCCGCCGGGGCCTTGTGGTGGGAAGCCAGGGCCGCCGGGAAAGCCGCCTGGGAACTGCTGGGGGTTCGAGAAGGGACCGCCCGGGCCGCCAGGACCGCCGCCAGGGAACTGCTGGGGGAAGCCAGCACCGGGGAACTGAGCGCCTCCAAAGCCACCGGGACCGCCAGGTCCTCCCAGTCCTCCTGGTCCTCCTGGTCCACCCGGTCCGCCGCCGAAGCCAAAGTAGGGCGGGAAAATAGGCAGGGGAAAGTTTGGCTGTTGATTGAGCTGCGGCGGCAAATGTGCTCCGCCCGGCAAATTGTAGCCCGGCGGCAGTGGCACTCCCGGAAAGAAGGCGCCATCTGACGAGGCCGTTCCTGCGGCCGCTGCCTGCTCGGCTGTTCCATCCGCTTGCCGGGTAAGCACCACTTTTGGGGCCTGGGTGGTCAGCTCTTTGACATCTGCGCTGGCCAGGGCGGCGGCAAGCAGCAGGCCAAATCCAATTCTCGGCCAGGTAATCAATTGCATCTTGTTTGGGCGTCTGTCTGAGGGTAACTGTGCTCTGCCAGCGGCCGCCTTTCGCCCTTATAAGCTCGGCCGGGCTGGCCGGGGGAGTTACGTAAAAATCTCGGCCACTTTCCTTTTCCAAACGACGGCAGCGGTTGAATTTGCATTATAAACGATTGGCGATCTATAAAAATATTCATCAGATCGCAACGGCCCAATGTCTTTCACTTCTTTCTCCTTCATTAATCACACACGCGACTCTTCCTCAGCTTTTGACTGAGCGCCAAAAACCATGCTATAGAAATTTGTAACTCTGTTTTGATTTCGGCTTTGGTTGGTTGGTCAAAAAGCTTTACAAGCTCGCAAAGTTTTCTTAAGCTCCAAAGCTTCAATGCCCGCGAAGCGTTCGTCCTTAAAGCTTAAAGTTTTGGGAAAGCTTTAAAAGTTTTTAAAGCTAAAAGGTTGTCGGCCGTTTAATGTTTCGTCCTTTGCATTTACCATAAAGCCTTTCGAGTTCCGCAACAAAACTTCAAAGCTTCTGCAAGCCAGCTAAGTGGAAAGCTTTATCCCTTTTGAGAACCAAGTCAAAGGACTTTGTTGACAAAAGCACCCAATAATTATCTACAGCTTGTGTTTGGCGATGTACAAAAATTTATTTTGCATACATAAAAATGCGGATTAATGAAAATTACGAAGGTATAAAAAAAAACATGTTAACGGAGTATGGAAAATATCGGATTACGATTATTTACAAAAGCTGCGAACAGGTTCCTTCAAAGCCTTACTTCCTCCTGTAGACATAGCCGCCGTTGGAGGCGTACTGGGTGCCCACATCCGAGCTTCCGGAGTAGCTGCTGGAACCACTCGACGTGTACGATGAACCGCTGCTGTACGAGGGAGCCGAGTAACTCTGCTGGGCCGGAGCGGAGTAGCTAACCGAGGGAGCGGAGTAGCTCACCGAGGGAGCAGAGTAGCTCACCGAGGGAGCAGAGTAAGTGGCAGCCGGGGCGGAGTAGGTCTGCTGGACAGCCGGAGCGGAGTAGCTCTGAACCGCTGGGGCGGAGTAGCTCACCGAGGGAGCAGAGTAAGTCTGGACAGCCGGAGCGGAGTATGTCTGGACGGCCGGAGCGGAGTAAGTCTGGACAGCTGGAGCGGAATAGGTCTGCTGATGCTGCTGCACTGGTGGCAAATACTCATTCGATGGTGCGCTGTAGCTCACCGAGGGAGCGGAGTAGGTGGCAGCGGGAGCGGAGTAAGTCTGCTGCACGGCCGGGGCGGAGTAGCTCACCGAGGGAGCGGAGTAGGTGGCAGCCGGAGCGGAGTATGTCTGCTGCACGGCCGGGGCGGAGTAGCTCACCGAGGGAGCGGAGTAAGTCTGCTGAATCGACGGGGCAGAGTAGCTCTGAACGGGCGGCAAATATTCGTTGCTGGGCGACCTCAGATGGCTGACATCAGCGGCCACGACGGCGCACAAGGCAAAGACGACGAACAGCTTCTGCAAAAGGATAGTCCAAGGATTAGATTCGCTATTCCCACAGGCACTTTAAGCACTCAAAAAAAAGCAAAAAAAAAATATAAGCGGGTTTACTGCCGTACCATTTTTCGGGATGGGTTTTCTTTAGGCTCTGACCGCGCTGGAGGAACTGAGCGTTCAAACTGATGCTAGACCCTAAATCGCCCGACTATATATATACCGGCATCGGCACCGGCAACGGTCACGACGCCGGCGTCGGCGGCTTGCAGCGGCCAGAAGAGGGCGGCGTCGGGGTCTCCCGGCCGGCAAATAAAAGAAAAAGAAAAAAAAATCACACGCATAAACGAGTTTTTCTCATTTACAATATTTTTTGCGTCCGTCGGTCGCGGTTTGCTTTGGTTTGCTTGCTGGCGACTTCTGCTCAGCGTCGACGAAATAAACCCGAAAAAAAACCAAGCCAGTAATTAAGCCGCAGTAACGCCGGTCCGCCTGTCCATGGGGGGTCCACGATATTTGGTGCGCGGGGAATCCGTCAATCATCTCGTCGTTGTCGCCGCCAACACCCGCACCTGTTTGACAAGGCCGATGTGACCGGTGCGACTGTCAAACCGTCCGGGTTAGTCCCATCCACTAATTACAATTTAACCTTTTTTTCTCGCTCTCTTCGCTTTTGTGGCCGACACAAATGTCGCTTTATTTTGTCTAAGCCAATGGAACGGGTTTCTTTCAGCCAATTTGCATTCAATTTAGCACATTAATCAGACCTCCGCGGGCCCCCATGTAAGTGACGAACTGACGACCGGCGGTTGCCTTCGGTTGCCCACTGCGGTTGGTTAAATGGGTCAGCCGCTGGCAGCCTTGGAGGGGAGAAGACCGCCAACTGCAGTCCTCAGTCAGCAGCCAGCGGCAGGGCGAGGCCGGGCGAGGCAGTTCAACCTCGAAATAAAAATCTTCTAGGAAGAAGCTCAATAATTTAATTTCAAGAAGAAAAAGACCGAATTAAAGTTCTGAATAATGGAATAAAGGCCTAGAGTAAATAAAAAAAAATAATAACATCATCAAGCCAACTTTAAATATTATGGCGAGTCTGAAATTTGGCATTACAATTTCTAGGAAGTTCAACAGCCGGAAAGCAACAAATTCTTCTTTAATAAACAAATGTAATCTTAAATTAAAAAGGAAAAAAGAAACAAACGCAAAGCTTAAAAAAATATATAAATCATATATAAAAATATTTTTTTTTCAGACTTGGAAAGGCTTCAATAATTTCCTTAACTGTAAAAACATTTTCAGTAAACTAAAACCGCTCTAAAAAATATTCAAGAAGTTTTTAGCCCTCTCATCTTTTTTATTTAAAGAGCGCCTGGGAATTTTGAAATTTAGCTTGGGCTTCTCAGATATTTAAATCGCAGACTGGACCAACAATTCTTGGATTAATTTTACAAACTTTGAAAATGGTATATTTTTCCAAATATCAACTATTTTTAGTTGCTTGATTCTCCTCCCACTTAGAAGTATAAAAAGGCCTCTTAAGTTATCCAAAAGCCTGCAATTATCTTCCTCCAATTCACCAAGCTGCATGCCTGGGCTCGTCCTTAATTCAATCGCAAATAAATCCCTTCGAGAGGCCAATTGTGTCCGCAGTTAGTCCCAGGCGCCTGGTAACAACCAATTTGTGAGGTGAGACTGCAGAATCGCTGACTGGGGGGATCTGGCAATGCAATATACTTTCTAAAAGAAGCCAAGAGACCTTGAAAATGAGACGGCCTACGGTGGGGGCAGCACGGGCCGGCAGGGGCGGCAAAACCAGATGATGAATAAGTGAAGACAACGGGGCCAGCCATCGACTGGCCCAGCAGCAGGTTTTACATAATAAGTAGCGGGAGATCCAAGGCATTCCCGCCGAGCGGCGGCGCTCAGGATGGAGGGAGGATCCCAATCCCCTCGCACAATCACTTTATTGCTCTTGTTTGCCTTTTACTTTGCCGTTTGCCGTTGCCATCGCCGCCACTCAAGACCCTTAGCAACATGTTGCCGCAACATTCAGCCAAAATTTATGATTGCAAATTGAATTGGATTTTTATGTAGGTAAACAAAAAAAAAAAAAAAATCACTTATTTATATGCATATCACCAAAAAGTTAATTAGTAAATGTAACCGCCGTTGGCACCGTACTGGGTGCCGTAGCTGGAGCTGGCCGAGGACGCCGAGGTGGCCACTGCTCCCGAGGAGCGCAGCTTCGCGGGGAACGGGCTGATTGTGTCGCGTCCAATGGCCACGGGGGTGTGAGTTTCGGCCTGGAACTCCACCGCCGGTTCGGGCTGATAACGAGCATCGGGAGTGTAGCCAGTGGAGTACGTCTGGCTGGTGTGGAGGTGGGCTGGGATCAAATGCTCTGGCTGGTGGCTGCTGGAGTCGCTGCCAGGGTAGACCTGAGGAGCAGCAGCTTCCACATGAGCGGTGTGGGTGTGGAGGTGAGCAGAAATCAAATGGGCCGGCTGGTGGCTGCTGGAGTCGCTTCCCGGCAGGACTGCTGGAATCTGATCAGTGGAGTAACGCAGATGAACTGGCGGCAGGCTGCTCTCATCTGCTCCAAGAACCGGTACAGAGGCCTCTTCATGAACGGTTTGCGTCTGGAGGTGGGCAGGAATCAAATGTGCCGGCTGGTGGCTGCTGGAGTCGCTGCCTGGGTAAACCTGTGGAGCAGCAGCTTCCACATGAGCCGTGTGGGTGTGGAGGTGAGCAGGAGTCAAATGCTCCGGCTGATGGCTGCTCGAGTCGCCGCCGGGAATCACAGCGGCCGCAGCCTTGGAGTGCAAATGGTGAGGAATCAAATGCTCCGGCTGATGGCTGCTGGAGGAAGCTCCTGGGGGTAAATACATAAGACTGACATCGGCAACGGCCACGGCGACGAGGGCCAAACCCACAAACAATTGGAATTTCTGAAATCAAATGGACAGGAAGCAAAGCATCAGATCCTGTGCACGGAACACAAAGCGGAGTAAACTCTACCATGCTGTCAACGGGGTTCCAAATGGTTCTAAACTGTTGTTAGAATCGATGGAGTCGTTGGTTTTTATACCGTAAATACTTCTTCCCGGCCAGAATGTTTTTGTTTTGACGATTAGAAGTCCAAAAAACGATGCTTATGCTAATTCAGCTGGGGGGCCCGTTTTTTGTTTTGGTTTCTCGCTGGGCGGTTCGTGACCACCTCATGAATATGGAAGATGCCGCGATTGAACTCTGCTTGAACCTCGGCTAATCGGGCTGCCCGTCAATGCCATCAATTTGGCAATGGGTTTCTAATGATTGCCGCCGAATCAGTGACTGAAGGGAGACTCGTCATTCGTTGCATTGTTCGCACTTCTGTATCGGAACTTGGAGATCTCCCAACCGAGGCGACACCTCGGCCTGCATTTCTTGCATCACCTCCGACGCAGCCGGTTTGACGGCGATCAAGATCGACGGACGGCTTAAAATTGATGATGCCGCCAATGGAAGACCAATTACGCGAATCAAATCAACGAATCGCATTGCTAATTCGTAGGCCGAGACCCGTTTCCAGTCGCCTCTCTCCGATGGGCCTAGCCATTTGCATATGAAGCATCCAGAGAACCAAGTGGCGGGCAAACCGCTGCCGACCAGTTTGTGACAAACTAATTCTGGCTTTTTGTAGCCTAATAAAAAAATGTTGAAACTACTTGTATTTTTTAATATCGACAACAAAAAATTGATTATGAATAGGCGGCGAAATGGCTTCAAAATTTTCGTAATTAAATTAAAATGACTAAATAAAACTTAATTTCGGCCTGAAAGGGCCGTCGGCTGGCCATCAATTTTGCCTAAACTTGATTGAGATGACGTCAAAGTTTTTGACGACTATGCAAATTGGGTTCTATTTTTGGCAATGTCAACAATTCAGACAGCCGATAAAACATGTCTGGGAAGGGCCAATGAAACCTGTTCCCATAAATATTCATGCCAATCAGGAAACCCATCGGGAAGAAAAGAAAAGAAATGTTTTTTACGGCCCTCCAACCAATCCGAGGGATTTTCTATGTTAAGTCTAACAAATTTCGGAATGGAAAAGTTTGGTCATCCCATCCCCACTCTGTTTTGGGTTAGGCTGTTTATTTATTTACATTTCAACAATAAAAGTTATTTTATAATAAAGACAAAAAATAAGGAAAAGGGTGTAATAAATGGGAGGTAAGGGATTTCATTCGAAATCAATGCAATATTCTCAGAATTCAATTGATTGATAGCTGGTAAAATGATTTTATTCCATTGGATTTGATATTTTAATCATATAGAATATTGATAATGAAATATAATGAAGAAGAAATGTTTTTATGATGGGAAAAAGCGGGGAAATTGTATTAATTTAATCCCCGAGATCCCGTGCTCCCGAAGACCTTAAACTCCTTTATTTAAATTGTTTTTATTTATTAATTTTTTGTACATAAGTTCTTGCTAATAAAAGTATTCGAAATATTTATTTTAGTCTACTGAAAAATAAAAATATCATCCACAAAATCTTACAATATTTAAAAATTGAAAGCAGTTTCTTTTTAGTATTCTTGGTAGTTAAATTTCCAGAGAGTAATTCCTAAAGAATGACTGACATTTTAACTTTAATGCAGTCTTATTTGTGCGCCGCGCGGTGTTTGATAAATGGGATTAAATTCGAGCTCACGTTTTGTTTGTTATGATTTGTTGTTAATTTATTTTGAAGGGGAATTTATGAAAGAAAAGGCGAGCTATTAATTTAATAAGCTTTATGACATTTGATTTGTTTTTTAAATTAACAAATTTACAGAAAAAAATATTAAAAAAATATTTATACAAATCAATGAATCAAAAAATTAATATTAAAATCGAATATTTTTGTTAATAAATTTGAAAAAAAATAAATCAACAAATCAAGTTGGATAATAAAACTATTCCACCCAAAATAACTTGACGCATGGCCGATTTATAATAGGAAAATTGCGCTATTAAAGAATTGCAATGTCCAAGTCAATTAATTATGTGAGTTAAAATTTATAAACCAACAGCTGATTTCACAATTAAATTCAAATTAAACGCAGATTGGATTTGTGCTGGTCCCATTTTGATTTCTTTTTAAGATCATTTGTGGGGCCATAAATTCGTGTTAAATTTAACGCTAATTTATGCATGTTAAATGACAGGCAATGGGACGGGTTGTCTAAAACCGAACGCATTGTGTGTAAGAAACAGAGAAACAGAATCCGAATGCTGTTTGTAATTTGAGAAGCACCGGAATTTCAAGTTCAACACTCAAATGAGATGAGTTGACATCCGATGACTGCATACCCGCCGACCCAGAAGCCCCGGCAATGATTGCGATGAATGGGTTTGGGCAATTAAAAGGAAATTAGAATGCAGTCAAGGCAGTCCGAAAATTACATCATATTTCAGATCGGATTAGGTCATTTGGGGCTGCGAATTAGCAAGCAGGCTAAAAATTTGGGCACAAATTTATGGTGAGGGCATTTAATTGAATTCATAATCTATTTTGAATGAAGTGATTTATTTTTGCCTCATCCACAATGAAAATGAAGCCAAAGCCAAACCAGATTCGCCACAAACTCGTTTCCTAATTTCCACTATCCGCCAGCATCGCATGCTCTCCATTAATTTGCATACACGCGGTCCTCCTGACCGCATAACGTGTCGCCATAAAAAATGACCGCTGCATAACCTATAAAGGATTGCATCGGATCGGATCGGTTGGGTTTTTGGGGGAACTTTTACTTTCGCTGGGGAATTTCGCATGCATAGCGAGTGGCGGCGGGCGAAGCTTCTCCGGATTGAAATCTGCCGGTTGACTTGTGGGAAGCTCGGCCGGCCAATGGCGGATTGGAAACGGTAGCAGCACCACCAACATCGCCGATTTGGTCAGGTCAGAAAATGATATAAGTAAACAAAATTTACGTCTTCGTCGTGGGGTCTTTTTTTATGTCTTTTGACGAATTCGCCCGGTTACGAGCGTGTGGCAACGCAGTTGAGGTCAAAAGCAAAGCTAAACGAGGTTGGCCCAAGGCGTTGCCGTCCTCACATACCGACCTACGCATACCCTCACCTAGAAGGGGATAAAACACAAAAAGGATTATAAATTCTTTAACGAGTTTTGGGAAGTACAATGGATAAAAACCTCTTACCAATTGGGCAAGTGGGCAAGGACCTTCAGGGCGAATAAGATGCCCCCAAATTTACCCTTTACCTTTGAAGCATCTACTCTCAGATTTATATAAAGACAGTTTTAAGGTAAAAAATAATTTATGTAACATTTTTTATCCCGTTGGCAAAAGGACCGATTTTGTGTTGGTTTGGCTAAGTGAAAATTGCGGAAAAGAAGCACCGAAGACTGACAAATTATTTATGCCAGTGAGGAGGCTCTGCTGACACATTTAACGCATACTCATAACAATCATTTTTCACACACACCCCGCCCCCCTCACCGGCAACTGCACACGAATGCGTTGGTATGCGTACATCTGGTTGAATGCGGAGCTGCCGCCGGTGCAGATGCGGCGCGCGGCTGGGCAAACAAAAGTGCGGCTGCAACGGCGGCGACAACTTTAATAACATTGGCAAATTTGCAAACAAGTGAAATATGCTAAGCTAACTTTTGGCAAACATTGCAAAATTGACGGTGGCCATTTGCCAGCGGCCTGTCACCAGCCGATTCACCGATTGACAGATGCCAAGTCAGCGGTGCAGACTTTCAGGGCTTTTGCTGCCCAGAACATTGAAGTCTTTGACTTTGTAAATGCAGAAACAGACAAGGGAGCAGGACAGTGGGCAGTAGTCAGTTCCACTCTCAAAATAAATTACTCTTTCGAAACTGAACTGATCTGGTTTTAAAAATCTTTAGGTAGAATCTCTTATCTAGAACTGAAATGCTGATGGAAGAAACACAAAGAGCGAGAGGGAAGAGTTTCCAGAAAAACAGAATTCTGCTCAGGTTAACTTCTCATTTAATCCCGCTTCATTTAAGAAATCCTTAGATCCAAATTTTACTGCCAAGGCTGAATAAGCAGAGATCGAGAGCAAGCCAAAAAGGTTTTCCAGGAAAGCTTCCCGTTAACGAAACTGAACTCTGACCAAGTAAGTTTCTCATTAAATCCTAGCATTGATAAACACAGAAAGATAAACAGAAATTCTTCCCAGAAGAAGCTTCCCCAGCTGAGGACTTTTCAAACGAATCTCTCAAATCCCCACAGCCACCTGAGTGTCTGGCGAATTACGTGATCGTTCTTCAGGTGTCCCCGAAACGGAACTGCCAACCGCAAGAAAGGCTGGGAGCGCAAAACGTGTTTGAAAAAGAAGAAGAGCCGCCGGCGAGGTTCTTCAATGAAATTTATGGCAAAGAATGTGAATGAGAATGAAGTCGACTCGGCCTGTCAATCAGCTAAGTAATGCAGTTCAGTTGGGGCCTTGGGGTCGTCTCACAACATCCATAAATATTCCCCGAGAACTTGTGCAGTTCTGATTTTCTCTATAACAAGTTTGTTAGATAAATGAAAAATATTACTAATTAAAAAAGATATTAGAATCTTGTTTATCGAAAGTTTATAGTAATCGCTATGACTTCTATAAAATGGGCATTTTATAGAGTTGCGTTGACGAATTTGCAGTGGGAAGAATTCAAAATCAAAGTCCCAATTTCTCATCGAAGGTTTGTGCCTTTTACACTGCAGTGGTAAATTTTCGTTATCGATTTTTAGCATCACAATTTCCAGAGTGAAAAATATAAAGTATAAATCGTATAAAATTGTCTATAAAATTTATTCTTCAAACCAAGCTTATTTGAAGAAGATTAAAAAGTTAAGTAAAACAAAAGTTAAGGATTCAAAGTTATGGGACTTAATTTATAGGATTTCCTTGAACTGAAAATTAGGCCCTTAGAAAGTTGCTTATTATTTTTGATCTATTAGTTGCCATACTAACTTAAAAAAATATTTTAGATTTAATTTACGCATTTTAAGGTTTTGAAGAAACTTTTAGCAACCTAACAAAAAATATAAATAGAATACTCGTTGAGCTTTGTTTTCTCCAAATTTTTGTGCCGTTCGATTTGAAGAATTCCGTGCAAAAAAACTTGGAACGACCTCCATGGGCAATTTAAAGAGTCAACTTTCTTGGACTCCATCAATTGAGTTTGGCTTCGTTTGATTTGCGGCACGCGTGGCCTTGACCCTGCGTCTGTGCGTGAGAAATTCAAGCCTCACGCTTCGGTTTATCGCTTGAATCGCTTTGAATTCCATTATAAAGAGTCGTGTAGTTGGGCTCTTTAAAATTGCATGCCAATAAAAACGCAAAGAAGTCCAGCCCAGCGAACGAGCCGGCAGCCCAGCAACCCCGCCAACCCGGCAGCTTTGAGGGCAAACAAACGAAATACAAACATTTCCACCGCATGCATTAATCATAAAAAAAACCCGGCTGGGCACGCAGCGACCTTGGCTCAAACAAATGCCCATAAAATTAAACCCATCAGGCCATCGGAGCCGCCACGCAGCGACGCGGCGACGGGGCGACGGGCCGGCGTGGTTAGCGTGATTAACCAAAAATCTGCATCGTTTTTGGCGCATTAACAGCTGCCGGTCGGCAGCCCCACCCCCCGTCCACTCCCTGTGTCAGTTGGGTTATGCAGACACCAAAAATTAAATAAACAAAACCCGCAGTTGATTAATAAAAAGCGATTGGCTCGATGGCCGGCCGGGCTCGGCGGTGATCAGCTTTTGGGGGTCCAATCGACGCCCCGTCCCGCTCGGCGGATTAGCCGAATGTTTGTTGAGGGCTTCAGGCTGCTGTGGCTCGGGGGGTAATTGGCAGTTTTACGGCTACTGGGGGTGGCCAAATATTTGCGCAGTCGCGGCTGCCAGCCGAGCTTCCCATCGCTTGACATTCGCTTGTTTGATTTCAGCTTTTGGTGGGCCGCGCGGGTGCCGCTCGCTGAGATTCTTATGGGCAGGCCGGCCGATGGGATTCCAAATCAGAGTATTTTAGTCGTTTAATTCTTGGGGACTGGGTGGTTTCATTTTTAGGGACCAGCTGTTGTCGGAGTTGAAGGAACACTGAAACTCTACTGAGTAATTCTTCCGCTCCGATTGAAGTCTTTTGTCGTTGGCCATAAAATTTGAGGAGCTACAGGAAACCCCGAAAAGGTCTTTCCTTCGTCAGCTTCCGACAATCTTTAAACGAATTTCCAAAGCTTCGATTCTTGAATAAGTTGAGTTTCTAAAAAATCTCATAAATATTTTTATAATCAAGTAATTTTTCGGTTCTCAATTCTTCATCGTTTGTCAGCTGTGTTCCACTTTTCGATCAGAGATCTGCTAAGTTCCGAAATGAATTATTGAAGACACGACAACTAATCCGATATTCTTTCTGGGCAGAGCCGATATTCTTTCCTTATACAGGCAGCAAGTGGACTTTAAGCCCAGGAAGATTGAAGTTCGGTTAGTAATAAAATTTGAAAGACTTTAGTAATGCAACAAAAATTAATAAATATTTTTAAATACTGAGTTATAAAAATATGAATGCCATTGATAAAATCTCCAAGTTTAAACGGAATAATAAAAGCGATAAAAATATAATTAAGGTCGCGTCTTAAACGATGAACGCGGGCCACTTTGGAGTACCAAACAAGCTGAACGCGACGGACGTCAAAGTGTATTTAATTTCCACATAAAACCGCTAATGAAAGCTGATTTCAGTTTATTTTTTAGCTGCTTTATCTTGAAGCAAGTCCAAGGTGAAATTTTAATTAGAATTAAACGCTTTTTATGGCCGATTAAAAGTGACGATTCCGCCGAAGCTTTCGAGTCCATTAGCCAAGAGCAGCTTGGCCCGCTGACTTTCTCCGCCTCGGCAAAAGCCCAAAGTTGTCAACCAATTTCGCATTTTAGCCGGATTAAAAAGTATGCCTTTAAAATCGAAGAGGCAAAGACAAAGGAGGAGTCGCAGCCACAAACAGCCTGAAAGTAGTCAGCCGGCTGGGGGGCCGGCAGCCAACGGCTGGCTGAGATTTCCATTCGAGTTGGCAATTTTCTGGCCATTTCCTTGAATAGTTTTCCTTGCTTTTGAGGCTTCCATTCATTTGTTCGGCCGGCACGGCCAGAGGGAAGGGCCTGGGTGGCTTTAATTAGACGAAAGTAGTTTGTTTGGCGCACAGAAAGCATTGCCTACTTTCGGTTGGCCATTAAAAATAAAAAAGCCTAAGAAACAATGAACCGTCGACCACGTCGACAACGACGATGAAGTCGCCTTTGCTGCCGTAAAAGCCACTCAAATATTATGGCCCGAATACACATGTGACCGGGCCAAGACAGTGTAGCGGCGTCCTTTCTCCCCTGCAGCCTGCCAAATTGCCAAGTCGAGCAATCAAGCAAAATGAGGTGCATTTTGGCATTGCCGTCATTGGGACCGTCGCCATTCCCAGGCCCAACCCAGGCCCCTGCAAATAATCAGAGACAAGCAGATAATCCAAAGCCACTTCAACAGGCTCTCCTCTTCATAGCCATCAATGGCCTAGCGGTGGCTGCGTGACTGCGATAGTTAAAAGTCTTCGTCCTTTGGAAACGAATAAGCAAATTTTATGGGAACTTCAGCTTGTGTTTCTGGGAAGTTGAGGGACTTAATTGGGACTCAAGTTTGATTTTAAAAACCCTAAAAAAATCACTCCCACTCACTTCTGTTGGGAACCAAAGGTCCCATGATAATTCTATGGAAAGTTCGTTGTTAATTCCTTTATACCAAAAGTCTTCCCTTAGATTCTGAGTTCTCTATATTCCAATCCGAAAGTCGTGACTTTGCGGGTCCAAAGCCACCTCTACGGTCTGCTGGGCTGGGGGCTCCTGGGGGCTGTCGGTTTGGCCTGATGGATGGATGGCTGGCTGGTTGCTTGACGGATGGCTGGCTGGCCAGATGACTGGTCCCGGGCCTGTCTTAATTATTTTCCTCGGCATGACAGCCATGGCGATTGCAATACTCAAACAACAATATGTGTAAATTTAGGCAAAAATTTGATGGCCCACAAAACAAAAAACCAAAACAAAATAAATACCGGCCCCCCCAAAAAAGAAGAGAAATGAGAAATCGCAATTTCCTGACGCGCGCGCCTCTGATAACCGCCGGCTACGAAAAACATTTTCTATAAAAAAAAAAATAAAATAAAATAAAAGTATACAAAAATTTCACTAGATTTGTAGCTGCAACAAAGGACGAACGGAGCGCCTGGCCCTCTGCCCGGCGCTGGGTGGTGGGCGGCGTTCACTGGGCGGCGGATGGACGGCCTTCTAGCCGCCTGACAGCAGCGGCTTAATGAGTGACGGCGGTCATATTAGAAACGCCGGCAATGCATGGGATGCTTATGTGCGATGGCTCAACTGTCAGCAAGAACCTGCGGAGGAGCCGGCGGGCCAAGCCCGAGCAGGGCGGAAAGTTATAGCGCATTAACCCATTGAAGACGAGACAAGTTTTTGGGGACCACAACAAATTTAAAGTACTAAGTTGAAGGAATTTATGGAGTTCTTAAGGACTTATTTTTTCATAGGATAATTTGTCTTAGAGGTAAGAGAGTAAATTGAGCATTGCATTGAAGATCAACCGCCGTCGTGGCCAGGAGCTTTCTTTTTGCTTTGAAAACCTTGCAATGTAAAGCGGAAATGTATCTAAACATTGCTTAGCAACATGTGCCGACACCGGCTTTAAGCATTGTTCTTGGGTGGAAATTCTTAAGCCGCTAAAACTTATTGCATACTTTTCGGGCTGCTTGGTTATTGTCCAGCCCTGGGGACCCCAAAATATGCAAATATTTCAAATGCTTATATCTCGAAAACCAAGCAAGCGAGCTCAAAGGTCAAATATGTTTTGGAAAGGTCATAAGGTTAACTACAATCCCCAACTATAAAAATTCGCCTAACTGCAGCTATAAGGTGGGAATCGATGATTATCGATTACGGGCGAAGGACATGAGATACGCACGTGCAAAGGATCTCATATGAAGAATAACGCAAAGCAGAACCTATAGAAACCATCCGCTTCAAAATCGGTGCAGCGGCTCTCGAGATATTTGGATTTGAAAAAAATGGCATAACCGACCCCCAAAAATGGCAAAAATTTCAAATGCCCATATCTCGAAAACCAAGCAAGCGAGGTCAAAGGCCAAATATGTTTTGGAGAGCTCATGAGCTTGTTCACAGTTATCAACTATCAGAATTTGCCTAACTGCAAACATATCGCCAGAATCGGTGATTGTCGATTACGGACGAAGGACAGGAGATACGCATGCGGAAAGGACCTCATATGAAAAATAACGCCAAGCAGGACTCATTGAGACCATCCGCTTCAAAATCGGTCAAGGGGTTATCGAGATATTTCCATTTGAAAGAAAAACGAAAACAGACCCGCAAAAAATTGTAGGCAAAAATTTGTTGCATACTTTTAGGTTCGGCCCGCAGAGCAACTCAGCCAAGTACCTCGGCATCATATTGGATCGAAGGTTTACCTTTTGGAAAGTAGGTAAGAGCGATAAGGATTCCTTCACGAGCTGCAGTTTCCAAACATTTCTAAGCAAATAATTGCGCCGATCTAAAGGTGCGGGTGAGAAATCTGCGGACTCCCCTGCGATTGCCAGATAAAGGGAGTTCAGGCGGCCCAAAGCCGAACTCTAAGGCTGATCACAGGATGTGAATGGCACAAAGACTTAAAGCTGGCAACAGTATTCGATGGAAGCAACAGGCACTCCCTCCGATTGACTGGCAAAGGTCCTGGCCAGGGAATCGCCTGTGAGGAGGCTCAAGAGACGCCAGCCAAGAGATCGAATGCCCCCCGACTAGAAATCGAAGAACGTAATTATAATTCTAAATTATTATAATGAGTTGTGATTGTTGAGTGGAGGAGACTGGGAATTGAGAAGGAGGAATTGTGAAATTGGATGGATTCTAAGGGACGCACGGATCCGTTGAATTGACATAAAAGGGAAAAGGAGATGAATTTGAATAAAAGGGCAGTAAGTTTAGAAAACAGATAAATTTATAAAACTCCCAGAAACACTCCTTCTTGCCTCCTCTTCAATCTCTCTAGAATCTTTGAATCTTGGAGAATAACCGAAATTCCCCGCCTGGCATTCTGCACCCCTTTGGCCTTTAAAGGGTTAAGCTTTTTTGGTGTAAATGAATCGTGGATGCTTGGTCAGGGGGGGGGGAGGGGCTGGTTAAGCTTGCGCTTGGCATTTGCATTATTCATGTGCGCGCTGCTGTGGTAGTTTTTATTTTTAAAGCCCAAACGTTCATAAAAAGCCCACCGACCCGCCCACCCACAGACACACGCAGTGCGCGACCCGTCGTCACAAAAGGGCAGGACGACAAGTGCAGCTGAAGGATATAAGGCAGGATGCCAGGCGGGAGCCAAGGCGGCAAGACGATGACCGCGGCAGCCTGCCAAGCTGACGGCGGCCCGGGGGCGCGGCAGGCGGATGATGTTGCATTTTACGTTCAACGGTTTTGATGGCTTTTTCGGGCGTGTTGATGTTGATGACAGCCATGATGAAGTTGTCGTTCATTGCGATGATGAGGCCGTCGTCTGTCCGCCGTCCGCCGTCTGCCCACCGCCGCCGCCGCTCGTTAAAAACGCCTTTAAGTCAAGTTGTTTGACAAACATAAAAAAGCCCCAACAACAAAAGGGCCAACACAGCCAGCCACTCGGCCGGGGCGGGCGCGGGGCGGAGGCCTCTTTCGGGAAATAAAAGAACGTCAAGTGTTATAAATTGCATTTAGTGTCAGCCAAAGTCATGGGTGATTTGTTATGGCTGCCAACACCCCCACCTCCGGCTGCTTTTGGTGAGGTCAACCGGCCTGCCAGGGCGCATTGATGAAATGCCTCATTTGCCATGCAGATGCACTGCCAGCCGACGACCGACGACCGACGACCGAGGAGCGAGGAGCGGAATGCGTCGAAAAAGTGCCAACTGTGCGGTTGGTGGGGCTCCTGTTGCTTCCTGGGGTCGGAATTGTTTACAAATTTCCAGCGCCGACTGGCAGTCGTCGCCGTTGTTGTCTTCTTTCTCGATATGCTAAAATCCCGGCCGAGTCATAAACTAAAGACTTTGTTTACAAATTAAATGCAGAGGGTCCCCCCAAACAGCCCACACCCTCGCCGCAGAGCCTTTGACTTTCGGGCTGGTCAGCTGCGGCGGCGACATCTTCATCGAGCAGCAGGCCAATCCGCCAGGGCTGCAGGAAAAGTTGGAAAAGATATTTTTCCAAAAATTAAAGATCCAATGAAACAAAAAGTGGCAAAAAAATAAAGAAAAATAAAGTTCGGTAAAAAATTGTTAAGTGTTTTTTTGGAACACTTTAGAAAAATATAGAATATTTATTTCTCTTCTCTGTATTTCCTCGAAGTCTTAAAAAAAGCTTAGAAAAATATTTTTCCTATTAAAAAAAAATAACTTTTAAGCAAATTACATTTTATTTGGCCACCCAGCTGAACTCTTGGGCGCTCCTTGGGTTCTCTCCATCCCTGGCTGTGGCGCACACCCAGATGAGCCAGAAGAAGAAGCGCAGGCTGAAGACCGATGCCGATCCATAGATACACACACAAAGAGACAAATACACACACATTTCCGTCCATATGATTGTGCGGTTTTCTGGCCCGTGGCCGTTGGCGCGCCAACCCGCCCCCGCCCCGCCTACAAAGCCAACCGGCCAACGCTTTGGTGTGAGGCCGGGAATCGACCTGGTGGCGTTGGCGGTGCCCGGCCCGGCATACATACATATATGCAAAATAGCCCAGCCGGAGGATGGGCGGGAGGACGAAGGAGCGCCAGGTCGACTCAAAAAAAAAAAAGACCAACTTGCCCAGCGGCTGGATATTCGCCCCGCTGCCTTCCGCGGCCGGGTGGGGAACATGTGTCTTACATGAATTGTAAATGATATGTTAAAAATTAAAATGCGCGCCTAAACAGCCGCCGGGGCAGTGCGTGGCGGACGGCGGACGGACGGCGGGCAGGACAAGAGGAAAATCGGTCAACACGCAGAAAGCCGGAGGGGAAAAAAGTGCGCGTCTCATGCTTCGGCCCGGGGAGGCGGTGGCCGGTGGGCGGGCCAGCCAAGCGGACTAAATTAAAATACAAACAAAGTTGGCCCAGGACAACGCGGGGGGGAGGGGCAAGGGTCGTAAAACTATGCAAAGTGTATGCGAATTGAAGGAGATTTTGTCGCAAAAAAAAATACAAAATCCCCGCTTGAAAGCGGCAGCCCAGCAATCGCAGCAGAAATTATAAGAAAATCAAAAAATAACCACCGATTCCCGGAAGCAGATGGGCCCGGGAAATTAATGGAACTGAAGATGAAAACCTTGAGATTATTTTCCGACTAATTTGAGGGCCAACAGGCTCAGCTCGCCATTGCCAAATGTTGCTGGCAACATTCCTTGGCAACATTTCGCTGGCAGCATTTCGAATGTTGCGGGGAAGAAGCGAAAACTCAAAGAAATTTTTAATTTGAGTTTGGAGTGAAGGATTTTCGGTCTTCGGCTGGTTTAAGGTTCGAAATACGCTAAGACTGAGTTTAATTATATTGATAATATTTAATATTAATGTAACGATTTGGCCCTTTAAGATTTGCAGGCCCGCATCAGTGGCCTCCTATCAATCTTGGCTGACGGAAGGTCCGCCGACTTTGCCACTTTGAGGAAGACTTCCCTGAACTTAGCCCAGTTTGCAAGCGGGCCTATAAAGAAACCTGACCTTCGGCTTTGGCGCGTGTGCCCGGCGATCCACCCGAGCTGAGCTTATGGGCGAATTCATAAGCCAACCGGCAAAGCGACTGCAAGGCAGACCGACCGGCCGACCCGCCGTCTGATGCTATCAATTTAAAGTCAAATAGAGTGCGCGGGGCGGGGGGACAGAAAACAAATCGGCGCTGCATCTTTAATGAGCTCACCGGCCGTCCAACCGACCAGGACAGGCAGCCGGCCGGCGGGGCGGTCGTTGGCCGGACTCATTGAGTTGTATGCATGGCAGAGGGGCCGCCCGTTTTTCTTGATCATTTGTCGAATTGCGTTTTGGTCGGCCCAACAGCAGCCGTGGGCCCAACTGGCCTCCGCCCCAAAGTAGCCGAAAGTCGAAAGTCGCTACTAAAATTCAATTGCTCAGCAGAAGGAGGAGGACGGGGGAGGGTGAGGAAGAGGTCTTCGGGTGCTGATGCTTGGCATAAATGTCTAAATTATGAGCTCACCAGTTGGGTGAGAAGAGCCGCACTGGCTGGGGATCCAAAGCCCCGAAAAAAGTAGAAAAAGGGAAGAGGATCTTAGGCTTTGGTTTGGCCAGGACACAGCCAAGAGTTGGGAGTTCCAAGGGGTCTAAGGTGGCCAGTGGGAAAGGATGAACCTGGAAGATAGACAGGAAGAGAAGATCAAGAAATTTAAATCTCAAAATAAATCCTGAAAAAAATTAACTTTGGTTTTTAAGCTTTGGGATCCTTAAACCTTAACTTTCCTTCCAGTCAAACAGATTGAACTCAGTTGATTTCCACGGCGGAATCAGCTGCGTGTTCTTAAGATTAAAGACAGTGCTCATAAACTAGGCAAGCATCTCAGCAAGTCCCTTTCACCATCTGCCTCTTGTGCTCTTCTAAGCGTCACGCTCCCTGCCTTTCTCTGGTTCCCCCCAAGCCGACTGGCATTCCTGGCCGCTTGGCCGTTGTTGCCAAATTAACAACTTTGTTACCATGAACCGCCCGCTACCCCGTCGCCCACTCCGATCGTCATAACTGGCGGCCCTGCCAGCCAACTTGGCCAAGACTCGCGACTCGCTGCCACTTAACCCCTTGGAATGGCTGAGCGTGCGTTAGCCAGCCAGCGGGGGAGGGGGGCGCTCAGCATAAATCGATCACGAGCGATTTCTGCCAAAATCGATAATAATCGTTAGACGCGAAGGAGGCCCGAGTCGCTTGTCTGTCGTCGCTCGCCGGCTGCCCGCCTCCACATGGCCCACATGCTGGGGGGAGGAGCGGCGGCTGGCCAACTGCCGGACGACTTCCTCGTTGTGTGCCCGGCAGCAGCCTCGCCGAGGGGCAGCAGGGGGCGTGGGCGGGGGCAATCTTTGGCTATCTCATCTATCGATATGGCCACATATTGTCGGCTGGCTGGGGCCGGCAGGCGGCGCAGGCGCAGGCGCACCTTTCGGTAATGCAATCATCGGTCTCGGCAGCAGGTAATCATGTCAGTAAAAGGAAAATACCGCAACACACACACACCAACACACACACAGACTGGCAGCCACGACGGGTAACTTTATTTCGGCGGTGGGAACGAACCAACCAGCCAACCGTGTTGACGTGTTAAGTGGCCTCCGATCTGTAATTTCAGCCGCTCTCCTCCTCCCCCGCAGCTTTCCTCTCTTGATCTGCTCCTCTCTCTCTTTCGCTCTCTGGGGTTCTCTCTGTAATTTGGCCGCTTCCAAAACGAATTCTCAACTTGCAAAATTGCAAATTCGGGTGTTCAATTGCACCTTTTTTGGTTGTCGGGGTGGCGGATTTCTATCAACTGCCCAGTGCAGGGGAGAGGGAGTCTAAACTTTTCGCGCTCTGTATTTAAAGAAATTGGCTACCTTGCCGCGCTTACATTTGCGGCTGCCGTGGAGAAGCAGGCTGCGCAGTTGCGGAGCTGGTGAGAGGGGTGGAGATAATGTTTTTGGGGAAGGGTATCAGTGTCGCATTGGCCTAGTTTCCCCAAAGACCTCAAAGGAGTTGAATCAGCTGACAGGGGTCCTCGCTTTATCCCGTACAGACACTTGGACAGTTGGGCAGATAAACTCTCTTGGAAGACAAGAATGAAGGAACCAAAGAAAGTGTCGCATTGGCCAATTTTTAGCCCCAAGCTAAGACCTCAAAAGAAGCTTACAAGAAGCTTTCTTCTTTTTCTGTACAGACACTTGGACAGTTGGGCAGATTAACTCTCTTGGAAGACAAAAAAGAAATAGTCAAAAAATGTGTCCGTTTATTTGCCCCAAGAAAAGACTTTATAGGATTCTAAGAAGCACCGGTAAAACAGAAGTCTTCGTTTTATTCTGTACAGAAACTTGGACAGTTGGGCAGTTAAGCTCTTTTTGAAGGCAAGTGCATAAAAAAAAGCGTCGCATTGGCCTTTTTTACCCAAGCAAAGGCCTGAAAGAATTTTGAATACTTGCGGTTAACAAGGAGTCTTCGTTTTATCCTGTGCAGACACTTGGACAGTTGGACTATGATTAGGAAACGGAAGATGCCGCCAAACTGTTTTAGAGAAGAATTGCCAGGCTTCTTTTAATTTCTCCTTTCCTTCTTTTCTTATTTGCTTTTTTCCTTTGTAAACCTTCGAAATGCTTTGAATTCCCATTAAGCAACATAATGAAATGTTGCTGAGCGAGTGAAAATGTTGCCAGCAACATGCGCCCTTTGCGCTGGCAGATGGTTTTCTTGGTTTTCTCGATTTTCTTCGTTTTGACTGCCAATTAAAATTCAATAAAATACAGAAAGAAAAACGAACAAAACACATTCAATTCCAATGAAAATGATCGGGTCTTATCGGCGAATTAGAAATCGAAGCCAACCGCTCGCTCGGCTCGAATCGCTGGCATGACTAGAAGCAATCAGTACGAATTCCATGTAAACAGAATCATTGACCCCCCCCCACCCAGCCACCCACAAGCAGAAGAACGACAACCACTCCCCCCACCCCGAGGAAACTCACCAGCCAGGCCACTTGCCGGGCCACAGCCAAGAGGAGAGCGGAGCGTGGGGCGGTGGAACAATACAAGTTAAAAATCTTGGCAGGGTCAGCGACAAAAGTCAAGTGCAGGTGATGGCGATGATGGCGATGCCTGAGCCAACGTCCCAGTTCCACTGCCAAATGAGCCGCGGCCGATGGGTGCGGGGGGAGGCACAGGGTGTTATCGATTGGGTGTGCGGCTGGCCACGCTCACGTTTCGCATTGCATGCCGGCGAGCAGCCGAGCGAGCCTCCTCCGGACCGTCACACAATCTGCTCCAAATCAAAATTGCTTATTAAACGCGGCAGGCTGCTCCGGGCTGGGGAGCAGCTCCCTGGACTGCGTAGCCGCTGCAGCCCCCCAAAGCGAATCTGTCGCCCGCCACTTAAATTGCTGCCGAATTCTGCTGCCACCACTGCCGCTGCCCGGACCGATCACGATTGCGGCCTGGGCTGGGCTGGTTCCTGGTTCCTGGTTGTTGGTTGCTGGTTGCTGGTTCCTGGCCATCTTGATAGGCTGCGGCGCTACAGGCAGCTCCCTGGCGATGATGGAGCGACTGACGGCAACGACGAAGACGACGTCGACGTGCCAGGCCGACAATAGGCCCGGGCCCTGGGCTGCCCTTTAACCCCTTTGACGATTGGCTGGTCCATGCATTTTGTATAAATTATAATTGCCCGGCCGGCGAGAGGAGTCCAATCGGCGCCGCATCGATGCGAAATGCAGATTACCCCGGCCCGGGCCAGGAAGCCCAACCGTTGGCCATTTGACAGCCGCTTGTTTCGGTCTTGTCGCATTAGCACCACATTGGCCAAATTGGCCGGGGCGATTGATGGGCCGCCGCGGCTTTTCCTCTGGTTAATTGAGCCGGTGAAGGCCCTCAAATCTGATTGCAATCATCGGCCTCAGCGCGGCTCAGGTGGCTCAATCAGCGGCTTCATATTCGCGCATCTCCAGGGGCAACTTAAGCTACTGAAATTCAAAGCTGGAATCGCGAAGCAGTCGGGAAAAACTGACTCCGTGGATTTGTTGGTTGAATTTTTGCTCCATTAGGTGGGCCTCAAGTATTTCTTTGAGGACTTTTCCCTTCATTACAGACAGACAGTCGTGGAGGAAGTCCGTCCATCCAAATTTCCCTGCAGTTTTACTGTCTATCTGTCCGTCTGTCTGTCTCACTGTCTGTCTGCCTATCCCTCAGTTTGACCGGCTTTCATGCGCATGCGCGGCTGCCTGTGTGCGTTGTCCAGTTTAGAACACAAAATGCATAAAAATCAACGAATGCAGCAAACGACACACAAAGCAGAAAAACCACAAACAGCAAAAGGAAAACTGAAGGTAAGTTATAGAAAATAAGAATCATACGGGAAGCAGAAAACGGGAAACTATGGAACCTTAAATCGGTCCATAAAGCAACGCTCACAATTGCAGGCGGTCATATCGGATGGGCGGGCTTCAAATGCAAAGATAAATCCAGCTTTTTATTATTTGAAGTCCAGAATTTCTTAAAGACGAGATTGGGAGCTGAAGGTATTTAACAGTCGCCATTGAGCTCCTTGATTTGGGGAAAGTATCTATAAAAATGCAATAGAAAGTTGAGCAAAATGCTGCGCAGATCACCAGCAACATTTATGAGGCTCAGGCTAAGCAGCCAAGCCAGGCATCCTCTCACTTGCAGATCAGAAGTGAAGCTTATAATTTCCAGATAACTGAATTTCTCTCCATCTAATCCTTTTCCGTCGGTGAGTCCTTCTCAAGCCTTCCAATTCCCCAGAAGCAATCAGCGGGCCAAAATGTTGCTGTCAACATTTCCTTGGCAACATTTGCTGCAGTCATTTTCTCCGCCGTTTTAGCAGAGAAAAATAAAGACAAAAACCTCAAATAAAATAAAATTTCCTAAAGAATTATTCTGAAATAAATTTGTTCAACTGAATTCCCCATCAATTCACCTGCCATGCCGGCCAGCTTGGCTGTCTCTGATGCGCCAGTTTTTCCCAGCCAAAAGTAATTAGAAATGCTCCATTTCTCGCCGGCTCTCCACATTTCTCATCAGGCCTGGCCATTTGTTTGACGAGTGAAGGCCTCCCAACAAACGCGCCGACTAAGCGACCCAACCAACGATCGACGCAATGGCCAACTAACTGGGAGAGAAGGAAGGTCGGGGGAGGCGAAAAAGGAAAGGTTCCCAAGGAAATTTAGATCAATTTTCCTAATTTTGTTGAAGCCCGGCGATTGCGTGTCGTGGCGTGAAAAACGGCACTTAAAATTTTTTCCAACTTCGGCCCAAAAGATTGGCCCACGCGGCCGCAACCAGCGCGGGGGCGGGGGCGGCCAAAAGAAGAAAAAAAAAAAAATAAATCACGACTCAAGTTTCGAAAGCGCGAAACTGTTACCAAAGCACTTAAACTTAAATTGGCCAACGAAGACGACCAAACCGACCAACCGACCGACCGTCGACTGCTCTTGGCGGTCCCTCGACGGCAGGGGCGGGGGGCGGGGTCCTGGCTAAATTAGAAATAGTGTAGATAGATACGCGAATAGAATTTATAGCAGCAGTCGGCCAGAGAGGCGCGCGCGCGCGTAGCCTGCGTTCCTGGCCATGATCATGACCAGGCCAACTGGCCGGCCCGGCCCCGACCGGGGCAGGTTAATTTTGGGCACGACGAGCACGTTAGCCACCATCACAGCAGCTGATGCTGCCGCTGCCACAGCCTCTGCCACTGCCGCTGCCGACGACAACGCACGAAGCTCAGTCGTGGCCAAGAGCAGCCGGCAGCCCCCGCAGCGGTGGGCATTCGCCTGCTTAACTTAAATGCAACCAATTGAAGATATTTTGTGGCCAAGTGATAAAGTTGTAGGTCCCGTCGTGGGCCCAGCCGCCGCCACCAGGAAGTCCGCGGCGAACCGTCAACAACTTTCGGCCCAGGCCAGGAGGCGGGCGTCTGCCCCTCCTGCCTCAGCCGTGCGTAAGCGATCATGCGTCGTTGAGGGGGGCGAGGGGCAGATCACACGACGTTGATAGAAGCGGCGACCTGGGGCCGCCCGACGGAGCGTGAAAATTGCGATGAGCGGGCTGCGAGTTATGTGAAAATCGTTGCTGGAATTTTCCATCAGCGTTTGCTGCCCGGCTACCGATTCAATGGCCAGCAACGAGACAGGGAAGCACACAAGCTGCAGCCTATAAAGAGATCAAAGCGATTGTTGTGGGATGAGAGAGAGCAACCTGTGTCCTTGGGAAACATCCACGGAAAAGGCTTCAAGCTTCAACTGCCCTGAGATTTAGATTCCATTTGCCTACTCGCTTGTCAACATTTGCCGCCCACGTCGTCCGCAATGCTTGGCAACATTTGGGATGCTCTTGGCAACATTTTGATGCCCCGCCAACGACAACAACGCCCGTTGTCCTTTTTTATCTCTGTGGTGCGGGGCCAGCTCAGTGGACTTTTGTTGTTGTGCTGATAAATTTGAGAGCGTTTTGTTGTCTTCTCATTTGTCGCCCCATTGAAACGCGCGACGATTTAAAAATTTATACAAATTTCTGTTTTGTTGGCGAATTTTATTCGCCTCAGTAGCCGAATTCGCCCGTCACTGTGACTGACCTACGTCAAGCCATTTTGACTGGAGCCACAATGGTCGAGACTCCCTGTGTGTGTGTGTGTGTGTGTGTGTGTGTCTGCGGTCGCTTCCGTTGCGCCGCCAATCAATCAAACGGACTTCGTCTGCCCCGTGGACGTCGTCGTCGTCTGCTTTCCTTTTGCTGCTTCTCCCATTTCTGTGGCTGTTGTTGTTGGCATTTTTATTTATTTTGGCTCATTTTAACGCTTTATGCACTGAGCCGTATCGCCAAGTCCACCCCGCTCCCCCGCCCCACCCCGCGGCAAGCAACCCTCTCGTCTTTGGGTTCTTTTTTTCGCTATGTCTTTTTTCGCATGTGAGTCGCTGGCGGTGGTGGCCATTAAATTTGATACCCACTTATTTGGCCAATAAAATTAACCTACCTCAACTTGTTTGGTCTTCATCATAAAGGCAACGCAGAGCCCCCCGCCCCCGACCAGAAGGGGAGCCCACGAAGCGACCAACCAACCGACCGAACAGCCAACCCAGTCGTTCCGTCAGTTGGCCAAGTTGTTGTTGGCTGGGTTTCTTTTATGTATGGCAGCATTTAAGTTGGCCAATTCCGACCCTCGCCTCGTTCCAAGTGCGCTAATGAGAGGCAAGTGATTGTGGGTTAAGAGGCCAGGCAGGCAAGGGTTAAGTCCGCCCGTCCATTCCTCAATTTTCCAGCGCTCTTAATTGGCGAAAGTAAATTATGAAAATCGAATGAGATTTTCGGGTTACTAAAGAAAATATTTTCAACGCTTTGGATTAATTAATTTACTTTTTTTTTTAATTTTAAAATATATAAATAAAATTCCCGGCGACCATAAAAAAGTTCAGAAGGTTCTGCAACTCCTTTTCGCCCATTTGGCTCCCGTTTGCCGCGCTTGGCAGTGAAAATGTTATAATAAAAATTAAGAAATAAATAGCCTTTGCCTTGTGATCCGAAGTTGAGGGCTCGACATTCCGGCGATCCGCTGATTTGCCTTTCTCTTTGCTAATCGTTTGGTCCATCGTTTTTGGCCTTATCGACGGCCAGCAAATAAGGAGCCGGCGGCGGCCATCCGGCACTGGACGGGGCACGCATCGAGCCATCGAATAAATTAGCGGCCGGCGAGTGTTGACGTTTATTGTCAAGCTGGCCAAGATTGCGGCCGCGAAGAGGCCCGCGGATGTTCGCTGAGTGTCGAGGCTGGCAGGCTGCCTGCCACGCCGCACGCTGGCCATGGGCATTGGCGGCAATTTATTGCCACAAGTGACAACGGGCCTATTCGCCCCAATCGAATGAATGGGGCGCCCAAATTGGGGGCACTCGGGCTGACAACGCGCAGTTGACTCACATTTAATTGGTCAAGGAGGAAGTTGGCTGGCCAAAAACATTGCGACGTCTAAATTGCCGCCCGGCAGAGGATCTGACCACAAAGATCGCCTCTCAGTCTGGCCAACTACCAAGCCGAGCGCTTGACAGGACTGCCAGGGACTTTAGCCGCAGCCTGCGAATGATTGGGGAGTAGATGGCAATTTTATTTTAAGCCTTATGAAAGCAGAAGGCAAACATCCCCTAAGAATCCTTCTCTTTGGTTAGCGGCTCAAAAATTAAATTCTTAAGCTTCTCAGATCAGAAACCTCTCATAATTTCACAAAAGTATCAAGGATTTTTGAAGGTTTTTGTCTCACCTTTTGCAAGCCTTAAGTCTCCATTTCGATGGCCCTCGATTCCTTTTATCTTTCCTCTTGCCAACCACAATCAACTCGCCGGCTGGGCACGCGTGGCAAGGCGTGAAATGAGCAGCCACCGGCAGCTGAAACGGCCGATTGATTGAGCCACCGAGCGGGACAACTGCTGTCCAAAGACCCAAAATTATATCGGTAAATTAAGAAAGTGCGGGGAGAGCGGGGGAAATTTTAATAACCGTCGTCAAATCAGACGGCAAATGGCATTTCAATATTCGAATTTAACGCGCTTCTTGCGTGTGAAACGAAAAGTGAACTTGGACAGATGGACAGTTGGGCAGATCAGCGAGTTATTGCACCTGCAGCG
>JBAMCP010000264.1:0-46572 GCA_037075105.1 Lissocephala sabroskyi
GCTCTGTGTGTGTGTGTGTGTGTGTGTGTGTGCGGCGGTGTGTTTACAAAACAAAACCCGACGACTGCTAAGGCAGGGAAAAAAAGCATGCCGAGCACACGGCCGGCGGCCACTGAGCGTTTTGTGAATGAACGAACACAGATATTCGGGAGAGTGTGTGTGTGTGTGTGTGAGTGTGGCTGGGCCCGTGTTCATTGGTGTGTGTGGAATTGTGGGCAGGGAAAATAAACGAAACGTAAAAACGCGTTTACGCGATTCGTACAAAAGTTTTTTTTTTTGTTTTTGTTCGACGACTTTGGCTTCGCCAACGCCAGCAACATTTGCCAGTGTGTAGGTGTAGTCCGCTCTCAGCTTTCGAGTGTGTGTGTGTGTGTGTGACAACTACAACTATAAGTTATTGAAATGAGACACGCTGACAAAGCAACAAACAAAATCAAAATGGTGTAGGCCAAGCCGAAGGTGGCAGCCAATTCGCGGCTTTTGGCTAACGAGTCTCGAACAGATGGTGGGAGCATCCATCCGATTCGCATAAAACAACTGTATCTTTTTTTGGTAAGCTGGTCGCCTCTGTCTGGCAGCCGCCAGTCAGTTCGCCAGCCAGCCAACCCACAATCGATCCGGCCGGCGTTGGCGGTCAGCGCTGATTTGTTGCTGATGAAGTTGTCGTTGGTTTTGTTGCTAGCAACAATGTTGCTGGGGCGTCTGAGGGGCCGCTTGTTTATGCAAATCTTGCAGCCTTTTGCTTATCGTTAAGTACATTTCAATGTAATTGCCTACGCCTGGGTCTCGTCACGGCCAGCCACTGGGGTCCGGGCGGCGGCTGGCTTGGTCTTTTCGTCCCCGGGATTTGCTATTTTCGGCGACTCATTTGCCAGCTGGGCATTTGTCAAAGTGAAGAAATTTTTATATTTAAAAATCCTCAGAAATGCCGATGCAGTTGGCAGGAGCGGGGAAGTCCTTTTGTGTTGGAAATCTTCCCACGGTATTGCACCGCGTCGTCATCACCCTCTGGGCGGCGGCCCAGTCGGACGGTCCACCGCCGCCACCACCACCACCACCAACACCGCCGCCGCCACCCCACGAGCAAGGCAACGGCAACGGCAGCGCGGCGGCAACGGTTTATAGCCGTCCCGCCGTGCAACCCCCTAACTTTTGGCGGGAAACAGGATAACGCACAGTCAGACGTCGCCCTTGTCGTGATTTGCCATCTTAGGGCATTCAAAAGTTTCCCAAACAATAGCAGCGACCCTCAAGACTCTCCACCCAACCCACCCTAATGCGGCCGTTTGGTCCGTTGGCTCAGCTTTACCTGAGGCGTTGTTGCGCCTGCGCCTCCTCCTCCTGCTCCTGCTCGTGGGTCGGCCTTTTCAATTCTTAATGATGTTCATTCTTGGCTGTTTGACGGGCTCGGCCCTCGCCTCGGGCTTCGGCGACGTGCTGCTTTGGATCGCCACAAGAAAAAAAATTGAAAAAGATTGAAAATATCAGGGAAATTCTCAAGCCGGGCATCTGCCGCCCGAATCCTTGACAAATCACCCCGTCAAGGGACTTAACCATTTGATGATGAGTAATCGAAAGATTTCACCCAAAAGCGTGGAAAAGTCCTAACCTTTTTTGTTTTTTGTTTGGGTTGTCAATTAAAAACGCCAACATTTCTAACAACCGATGCACTGATTTGCATTCGTCCCCAGCCGCAGCCGGCAGCGGCAGCAACATTGAAACGCAATAATCGTAAAAGCAAATGGCGGTGTGACAGCGTCGGCGCCTTGACAACAACGCCAACAAGCCGCTAACAACTGTCCGCTTGCCACGCAACGACAGCTCCAACTGGGGGTCAACTGCCACTGAATGGGACGCCAAGGTGGCGGCGGTGCGCTCTGCGCTTGTTGTCGCCTCTGATGCGCCAATTAAAAAGTCTAATTTGCATGCACACGGGCAGGCCGAGAGCGAGATTCCCACGGATAACAAAGAGCCCTCCTGGCCGGCCAGGGGCTCTAATGAACCCACCCGGCATTCACCTGGTGGTTTGTGCTTTATGATTTGTCGAGGGCAGGTGCAGTGGCCACCGGTGGCACTGGTGGCAATTAAACCAGCGAAGCTGCTCTCGCGATGCCCTCAAGATAATTTAACAGTTCTCTGGAATGGCTAACACGGCAGTTGATTGTCATTTATGATTCTGTGATTACTTTCATTTGCCCCATCAACGATTTCCGCCCAATCAATCCTCTCGTTCCAAGCACCACCTTCGCCATTCCAAGGCCCCGATCGAGTTTGTCGCTTAAGTCTTTCGTGCGACCCGCGGTAGCCTCCGCGGTTGCAGCTGTTAATTTATGTTTATGCCAACATTAAACCAGCTTAATTTTGTTGTACAACACGCAGTTAAGTCCAGGCTTACTCCCACAAAAAAAAGATCGGGGCTGCCTTCTACTTGGCATAAAATTAACTGTTTATTCAAATAAAAAATTAAACTATTAAATGCCTTGGCCACGGCAACTCGAGCCTCTCGCCTCTCAAAAATGAGATTATGCTCATAAACGATTAACATACAAAACACACACGACGGCCCAAAAATATCTGAATCCGAATCCAAAGCGTTTCAATATAAACTGTACAATAAAATATAACAATCATGCGATAAAAAAATCTTTCACAAATGCGCTCGAAACGGGCCGGGCCCAAAAACCCCTACAAGCTGCCAATCGCGCGGCCCATTCACCTGTAAAAGTGTGGGAAAGCACATAAGCCCGGCTGGCCAGACGAAATCGAATGGGTTTGTAAAAGCTCAAGAAATCAATAGAAACGCATAAGCAGCAGCAGCTGGCCGAGGAGAGCGGACCCAAAAACCCAACGCTGAAATTCAAATTAGCTCGAGACTCGTAAATAAAAGATATTATAGCCAATCGGGCAATAAAACCAGTTAATCTCTAAATGTGCCAGCCGAGGAAGCACATCTCAAGCCCCTCAAACGTAGCCCACGGTGGCACCACCGCCGCCGCCACCACCGCCAGCGGCAGCTTCTCTCTCTCCGGCTCATCTGGTCCATCATCATCAAAGTGACCGTGTGCCAGGCAGCCGGCTGTGTGTGTTTGTGTGTTTTTACGAGCAACCTGCTCGGAAACAAATCAGCTTGCCAGTCCCAAGTATTTTGACTACTTTACCCCTCGATGTGGATGATGATGGCGATCCGACCGCCTGATTGGCACCACATTTCGAAGCGGCGTAAGTAGGTGAGGCGGGTGTACTTTGGTGGCAATCAAACCGACTGGCATTTTTATAGCCCCCCGACTTGTCCACCGTAGACCGGAAGTTCTCTGGGGGCCATACTCTCTCCCAGGGGGGGAGCCGATTACAAAGCAACTTACGCTGCGGATCGAAAGAAGCTTAGCCGCAAACCTGCAGCTGCGGCCATTAAGCCATCGGCAGGGACGTGAGAAAATCTTGAGAGAGCGGAAATTATTTATTAACCGGCTGGGCGGCCTCTTCTGGTCTCTAAATGATTTCAATTAAACCAACACCCAAAACAGAGCCCCCCTCTCCCCGTCTTCTACACTTAGCCATTCGCTTTCTGTGTCGTTAAACTTTAAATGCGAATCTCGAAATTAATGCCAAGGCCTTTGCTGCTTACAGGCCGTCTTGTACTAATTTCGTAGCCGTGGGTTAGATTTTCATTAAGACAAAAGTTTTGTGAATGAAATACACACAGACAATCGCAGGCCCACTCAATGTGGTGGCATTTTGGCAAATTGAAGACGCGTCCGCCCGTCGTCAACGCGGTAGGTAAATCATTTCAAATTCATCTTCTTCATCGTCGTCTCCGTCGTTGTGGTTGTTGTCTCAACTGCCCCCCTGCCTCTGCCCCTTGGGGCTTCGTTTCTTGGCCAAGATCAACTCGGAGATTGAGGCGTGTGTGCGTAATTTAAGCTCATGTCATCTGGCGAGTCGGTGTTTTCCTGTTCTCGCTGGCGTGTGTGGGACCATTTAAGCGTTTTTGTTTTCCTTTTTTTCTCGGGAGAGGAAGTGCCAAGTGTTATGATAAAATCTCTTAGACACAAAGTTGCTAAATTAATTGCCAACAGTCTTTTCGACTCTCTGTTAGTCGGGCCAAGTCAGTGACAAGATCTGTGTAAACTCAAACTGCGTTCTTTCTTGGGGGCGTTTGGTTGGGAGAAGTGAAAGCTCCAAAAAAGAACCCTAGGGCAGATTATCTCGGAAACTCTCTCCCAGACAATTATCAATTAATCATGGGATTATCCTCTAAACAACTTTGAAAGAATTTTCGCTTTAAGCGTTAATGAAAAATTTAACCATTTGCGGAATTCGCTACTTTAAAATTCGACTTTCAATAGGCTAATAATTTTGATCTTTCTTATGACCTGAGAAGTCTGGAAGAGTTTATAATCAATTCACAGTTGACTCGCCAGTGAAATTGTTAAAGGATTTTAGGAACAAGAATAATAAGATCAGGTTTAATCATCAAGTCAATAGAAGATTCCCTGACCCTCACATTGAATGAGAATTTAAGCTATTATTTCTCCATATTCCCCTTTCCCAAACCGACGATTCGAAAGACACTGAATCTGAAGGAACTTAAAGTGTCCAATTCACGAGTTCTTTATCAATTCTAAGGCTGTTTTTAGCAAAGTTTCAATTTAGAAGTTTAACTAAATCTTTAATTCCTAGACCATTCCCAAAAGCTAGAAATTAGATTGCTTGCTTTTCTTTCTGAAAAGTCCTCCCAGTCTTTTTCCTTTATGGGACTCCTATCCTATCCCGCCTGTCATAATTTCGGAAGCAACCTCTGTCAGAGTAAATTACCTTCTTATCGAATTTCTGGAGTCATTGATGCCTTCAAAATCAGCCGATCTACTTTAGAGTTTCTAACAAAGAAAACCCAGTGAGGCCTGGCCCTGCGCCCCTTATGAAGATCCTTTTGGTCTTTCATAAGCTTGTGAAAAGTTCTCATGAAATCCTAGACAGCTGCTGCCCGCTGTCGGATCCTAAGCTTTTTTTTCGGGCAGCTTTTCCCATTTGCGATTTTGCGACGAGCGGCAGATCCAATTGCGCAGTTCGGAACAGGACCGCGGACCGTGGACGAGACAAATGTTGCTTAATTTTGAATTTCCATGCGCAGCTGCGTTGTCTTTTTGTTCCCAGGAAGGAGCGGCGCAAAGAAAAGGAGCAGCCGGCCAAATGCACAAACGGGGTGGTGGGCTGTTAGATCCTTCGCCGCGGCGGTGGCGGCGGCGAGCGGGCGGTGCTGGAGGAGGGCGCTGCCGCCGAACTGCGCACTTCTTCGCATAGAAAAAGGGGTGGTCGGTTGTCAAGAGGAGGAGCAGCCCACGGAAGACAATAATTACAAATGGCCAACGCGTAAAAGAAACCCAAAAGAACTCGTTTCCCTCAAATGGGCTGCCTGGCAGCTGTGGCGACACCACCACCACCACCCAACCCAGTCCTAAACCCAAACCGAAACCCAGACTATGCTGATCTTGAGTTACTGGTCGGTCCGCCTGACACCTTGATAAATATGGTAGAAGCGGCCGCCTCGGTCTACGGGATAGAGCGTATGGCACAATAAAAATTGCGGAGGCACATAAATTATCCAAATTCCAGGGCTGAGTTGGCGGGGCAACTTGAAAATCACGTAGCTCAGCCACCCGCCTGACCTGAGAGCGCTTCGCGCGGCTCGGCCATGACGAATGTGTGGCTGCAAAAGTCTTTGGGGTCCATGTATATTTATGTCATTAAATTTAAGCATTTTCGTTTAGGCCATTGGGCTGGCAACCCTGTGATTAAGCCGAACTTGGCTGCCGGCCAATTGCAGCCAACCAGAGCCCAAAAGAATTTCATATGAAATTATAAGCGTTTTAGTTTTATTGCGGCGGCGGCGGTGGCGGTGACGGTGGCTCTCCAGTGATAAATGTTTCCTACGCAACGCGCGGGCCGTGTGTCTTGGCATTTCACCCGCTGGCCAGTGAGCGGCTCCGGCCACGGCATACAAATGCAAATTTAATTGTAGACGGCCAATCTGGCTGGCTTGGGTTGGCTTGGCTAAAATGAATGCTTTTGAGTCGCGGCACGCAATTTAAGTGGGCGTTGCCCTGGGGGCACAAACAAAACGCAACCAAAATGTGCCAATTCGGTTTCTCTAAATGTTTTTTTATGAGCGTCTGTCGGTTTTCGAAATGATATCAATTTCTTGATGGCTTTTAAGCACAGTTAGAATCGTAATCGGAATCGGTCTCTTAACGGTTTCCCTATCTAACGGTCTACGCTCTTTTTTAAGCGTCTGGCCGGCCAAACACATCACGCAATGTCCTCCATATGTTGCCCTTTCCTTGGGGTCCTGGCACTTGTCGGTGGCCGGCTTAATTGCCTGGTTAATTGCACTCGCAGGGCATGAAACCGACCTCAGCTCAGCTGGCCTCATTCTAACGCCTAGACGAGTGTGACCGCAAACGGCGATCCTGCCACCAGCAGCAGGCACTTCCTGGCCAAAACGGACTCGTGCGGCGTGCGTTGTGCCTCATGCTGCACAGAAGCTGGCGTCCTCTTTGGCCACTCGCACCTTGTCAGCTGTTCCTCAGATTTCTTCACGACTTACAATTTTCCCTTACCCTTGGCCTAGGAATGTTTTCGTAATTGCCGTGTGCGTGACTCCTTATGAAGGAGCTCGCCTCTGTGCGTGCGTGTGTGGGTTTATTTGTCCTTCTCACAACAGCTGGCCTGACTGTCGGCGGCGGCGGCTGCTGGGCCCGAAACAAAGACTATTGGTATTTTGGCTTGGCTTCTGTGCTGCAATTTCTGCTGTTTGCCTGGGGTCAATAATCTCTGCTGCGGGGGGTGCAAGCTGCCGACTGTGCAATTGATTTTCTCAAGAGCCTGAGATCGGTTTGATTTCGATGCTGGGGTTCTTTGGCCTTCGAAAAATTAAAACTCCATGGGGAAGAGGGAGAGAAATTTCTTTTCAAGCTTCACTTTAACGGCAGAGGCCAAAGTTCAAACAAGTCAAATAAGAATAGGAGATCGGATTGAATGGTTTTTAAGGTTTTATCTAGGGATCAAATAAAAGGAGCACACGATGCAAACAAACTGAATAAAAGGACCTGACAGTAGAAATTTAATAAGAATATTCATTGTTTTGGGCAACTTATAGAATCAATTTCAGGGATTGAGTTTGCGTTTAAGCATTTAAAAGACAGAGGAAGGAAGGATTCGGCATCCAGCAGCATAAATACTTCGAGAACATTTATTTATAATGTGCATCCATTTCTTTATATATTTTAAAGATAATGAAAATATTTAATTGAATTAGCAATAATACAGCTTGAGATAATTTAATGTATATAATTCATAATCATCTCATTTAAGATTCAGATCTGATTTATTAACAGTTCAATCAAAAGTTCCAACAATTAAAGAACGACCAGTGATAAAAACACCTAAGAAATCTTTATCTTAGGCACCTAAGGTTTCAAATAAAGATCTGATTGATCTTACAGCCTTTTATTTGAGGTCTTCAATGATAAAAAGCAATAATTCTAGTTATGTTTTTATTTTTTGCGAAGAGTTTCCTACGATAAGTTGAGTAGTCCAGAGAAGAGAGAGTCTTCCTCACTTTCTGCTGTAGTTACTCGCATTTTAAATTGCAACATAAACTCGTGAATTGTTCTCTATTATTTTAAAAATGGAATGACAAAGTATTCATTTGTCAGACAGCTAAAAAAATCCTTCACCTTGCAAACCGCTGCATTCAAATTGAATAAAACTCGACCGCTTGTATTATTCGGGGAACTTCTTAAGAGACTTTTGTTAATTGAAGTATCGAAGCAAAAGAGACCCTTCATCTTAAGGAAACAAACGCGAATTGAACTCTTTTAAAAGTCTAAGAAAACACCAACTAAAATTTCTCTTTCTCCTGCTCCCTAAAACTAAAGAGCTCATTTGAGTTAGATAAATAAATTTATGTAAATTATTTCCGATCAAATTGATCCTTAATCTTTGCCTTCCTGTCGCTCTATGCAAATCTGGTTTCTGTATCCTTAAAGTCAAAACAGAAACCCATATGGATATGGCAGGAGTAACAATTCATTGTCTTTAATTTCCATCTGAGGCTTCCAAAGCAAAGACGATAATTGAAATCCCCTAAATTTTTCCGCATATCAAATCGATCTATGCACCTCCGCCTCCCCTGTGGCCGTTTCTTTTATATAAAAACGATGAGGGGGGAGATATCCTTCCCCTATTTATGTCATTGGATTAAACTACAAATAAGCGACATTTGTGCTGCTGTTTCTTCAAAGGTGCGGGTGTTTTTTTCCCCCGTTCAAACCAAAGCGAGCACATCTCCCAGACGTCCCCGAAGATGCAGCCCAAGTAGGTAGCGAAATTAGATGTTATTGTATAAGCAGAGCCAGGGAACACCCGGCCGTAGATAATACTGCAGCCGGGAGAACGCGCGCGCCAAACGAACAGCTGAGGTGAGGCGGTCAGGCACTGAGGAGGAAGTGATTGCGATCCGCTTACAGCAGCAGCAGCAGAAATCACAAATGGATTTTTTGTTTCGAGCCTCAGGTGCTCAGAAGGCGAGGGTGTGTGCCAGGGGCTTCTTGTTTTTTTTTTTAGGTTGTCATGCAACGGCAGCCTCACAATTTGTAGCACGTGGCCCGAAATGCAGCCAGACAAGCAGCCTTTGTGCTGCAAAGTTGGCGCCTTTTTTGGCCAAAGGCTGCCATAAAAAGCCGGCGCGTGATTGCGGGTGCCTCAATTATCTAACCATAAGAGTGGCTGGAAAAGAAGCTATCCGATTGCACACGCCAATCGTGAGGTTGCGTCAAATATCAATTATGTGAGCGGCACCGGATGAAGTCGTAGTTTTTTTGGCACCCAGCAATTTTTGGTGGGCTTCCTTCCGATGCAACCCGATCTGCATGGACGAAAACGAGAATCAAAGGGGCACCAACTCTGGGGGCTACCAAAAGCGGCCATAATTGGCCCAGTAGCCGGCCAATCTATCAAGAGTACTTGCCATTTGCGATGACAACTAACACAGCAACACGTTTTGACTGTAGTTGGCATGAAGCGTGTTGCTTTCGCACTTAACAGCTTGTCAGGCAGGAAACGTGCCCCGATGATTATTATTCATTTAATAAGTACGAGCAAGACGAAAACGGCTGGAAAAAGCGTGGCCAAAGCGCACTAATTGCGCACGCAAAAATCGCACAATTTATTACATTTCAATTATATGGCCAGTTGATTTCCAATTGGCATGGCATTCATCTTACTTTGGTCCGCGTGCTGTCAAATCAGCGTGTTCGGCATATGCTCATTGTCAGTGCGACTGGTCGTAAAGACCAACCGACTGCCTCTCCTCACATGATGGACAGTTGTATGGCCAATGGAATGGCCGCTCGTACGCTCGGTCGGTTGTTTGTTTGGTGATGAATATATTTTGCTCTTGGCAACATTTGTTGCAGCAACATGCCTACTGGACAATTAGGCCTGGCAACATCTAGGCAACAGGTGCTTTACTCGTCCTTTTCTCATGCGTGTGTGTGGTCAGCTGGGTGCAATTTTTTTTTCCTTGTCAGCATAAATCGTGTGAAATATCGCATTTCGCGCTTTGCATTTCGTGTTAACGAGCCTGACATTTGCACACACACACACACACACGCAGTCTGCACTCAATTTATTTGTCTTAGTAGACGTGGTTGGAGGGGCGGGGAGGTGTTCATGTTGCTGCCAACAACTGCCACTGGCCAGGGTAGCCAAGGTAGCTGGTGTGCGCGGTCAAGTCTGCTTAACTTCCCGGCCCGGACATTTGACTATTTGTTTTCTATGGGAATGCAAGGCGGCTGGTTGTTGGGCATTTGCATATTGACAGACCAGTGTGATAATGCAGCGTTGACATTGATAGCTGCTGCAGGAGGACAGTTGGGCAGTTGGACAGATCGGGCGAGTGGAAGCTTCGGGCGTTGGTCTATTGTTCTTTTTGCCTATCTGCAGGTACGCCCACCAAACAATTGACAGCCTACAAGCCGCGCCATGAAATCCACAAGAGGGAGAGATGGGGGTGAGGGAAAGAAAGAGGAAAGAGTTCTATGTGTGGTTAATCTGATAAAGCTGCGCGCATGCGCATGTTGCACGCCTACAAAATCATGTTGCACGTCAATTGTGGCTGAAAATATGTGTTTCTTGGTTTTTTGCCAGCTTGATAAATGCACGGCCGACTTGCCTGTGTGTGCAATGATTTTGCAAAATAGTTGGGGTTTTTTCAAGGCCGCCCAGCGGCAGCAGCAGCGGCAACGTGTGTGGCCATAACTTATGGCCCCTTCGGTAGAGGAGGCTCAGTCGGCTAGCTGCTGACAGACGCTGCCGGCAGTTTGGCAGTCGGCAGCCGCCAACCGGCCGCAGCAGAAGGCGGCAACACCAACGCTCCGCTTGTCGGCCGACAACGGCAACGGCGACGGCGACAATATCGAATTGCCATTTCCAGAGCGGAATTGATTCTTAAAAAACGTTGACATTTTACATGTTGCAGCAACATGTTGACGACGCCGTCGCTGTCGTTGTTGTTGCCGAGCTGATTTGGTTACGAAGCACTTGTGACAAATTGCTACATGTGTGCGCTTTGTGGTTGCAGCATCGCGTTACTGGCTACCACAATCAACAGGAACTGAGAGACCAGCGGAAATTGAAAATTACTTAAAAAAAGAACACAGAAATTCTTCTTTTCCTTTTGAGCGGCTGGCGAAATTAAACGCCCACCAAAAGGCCAATTGGGTAATCCACCAGGCCGCCAAACTAATAATCGCATAATACACGTTCCAACCTAATGATTAACTTGCATCATTATCGCATATGATCTGCGCATGCCCAACATCCTCGTTTTCCAGCCCGGCCCAATTGCCGTCTTCCTCGGTGAGGTTAGCCCGAAATTAGCTGCTGCTGTATCTGCAGAAGCTGTTTGCGATCGGCTGGTGCGATGCGACCCCAACCAGGACATATAACAAAAGCATCCTGTGCAATTTTTACATTTCATTGAAGAATAAGATTCGCAGCTCCACGCCGCCAACCCACGGCTACTGGGCCGAGGAGTTTGCTTCATATCGTGGGTTTTTTTTGTGGCCTCAGGGCGGGCGGCATTTTAGCTGCAATTTCTTTTTGTTTTATGCTTGCTGAGCGTTTAAAAATGCAGTCAGCGTTGCCGACAACGTGCCTGGCCCGTCGACAGGAACCTGAAGCCCAAAACTCCAACTAAACTGATCTGAACCTGCCGCTAAAAATGCCCAACGGCCCCAAAAAGGCACTGCCCGCCTGGGCCAGTCGAATCGGCAGCCAAACGAACCACAAAAAAAGAACAGAAACAACACAAAATCTAAAGGAGAAAATTCACTGCATCCTCCCACTTTTTGTGCTGCTCAACGTCGTCTACGTGGCCTGCCCTGGACGAGCCGGGCCAACTCCAAAGGCCATTATGTTGCTGCCGTTGCTGCTGCTGTTGTTGCTGCTGCTGTTGGGGCCAATCATTATATGCGTTTTTCATACTTTTTATGCGGGAGTTGTTGCTGCCGCTGCCGCTACTCGCGGTGGTGCAAATTTTGATTTATGCCTCGTCGTTTCGCCTCGCAAATGAGAGCCTTGGTCCTCTGCATTCGCAGTTCGATTTCGTTGGCCCGGCTGGGGCCGAAAGTATATCAAAATGCGAGCACACCCACACTTCCGGCTGTAAATTGAATGTGGGCAGTGCCCCTCAAATGGCATACAATCGTAGCGGGCAGCGCAACATCCTCTCTCTCTCTCTCTGCTCGATGCCAAATGGCATGGAATGTTGCACCCAACAACTCGCACATGATTGCGATCCAAGGCGGCTCCCTCCGTCCAGTTGGCTGCATAATTATGCCTCGCTTACTTGTTAGTTCGCTGTTCTTTCGTCTATTTGCCGAAGCATTTAAAAATACGTAAATTACAGTTGCAGAGCTCAGACGACGGGGCCAAAACAAGGCAAAAGCCAACAAGCCAACACAGTCCAGACAAATAGCCACACACACTCACACGCACTTACGCACACAGTCGGCTACAAATCGTCGAAAGTTACAGTTTAAGTTGCCGGCTGACAGCAACTGTTGCTGCTACTTGTTGTTGCTGTTGTGCTCTTGTTGCCAGTGATGGGGCTTTTTTCCTACAGATTCCAAAGTCAAGAAAACCATTTATTTAAATACCATTTCTTAAAGGCAGTTTAAGCTGCAATCACTGAAAGTTGTAAGCAGGTTAAGGGAACTTAAAATTAAAGCTTATTGGGAGTATTAAAATAGAGGAATTATAAAAGTCATTTGAAGGTTATAGAACTGTCTATTTTGTTTCATTTTATAGGCAATTTTTCTTTGAATTGATTTTAATTATTTCAAAGCCAATCAGAGAATTCTAGAAGATCATAACATAAAATATTTAAAGGCCTTTAA
The DNA here is from genome assembly GCA_037075105.1 of Lissocephala sabroskyi. Taxonomy (NCBI): domain Eukaryota; kingdom Metazoa; phylum Arthropoda; class Insecta; order Diptera; family Drosophilidae; genus Lissocephala; species Lissocephala sabroskyi. The sequence goes on from JBAMCP010000264.1 coordinate 12,462, forward strand.
TTTATTTTTGGGGTAGAACATTTCTAATTGCATAGCTTTATTATCTGGAAACCTCTTGAATTTATACCAATAATGCAGTTAATGGGAAAATACTCCAATTTTAAAAGATTCAGTCAACATCAACCCGATAATTGTGCTTTATATTTCTTATATCAATGAATTTGCTCCAATTCGCAGGCACTTTGGGGTTACAAAAAACATTTGAGAATATCAAATTCTATATCAACTTTAAAACTAAAGTATTTGAATATAAAATGCGGTCAATATCAAGGGTCGTTCTATATTATTCGAATATAAAAGTCATTAAGAAATTTCGTATTAAAATTTAAAATCGAATTCTAAAATCCGATAGTTAAAATTTTTGAGTATGAAATTATACATTTTTTTCCATTTATATTAATTACGAGTAAAGTACAGGGAAACAGGGAACCCGTCGCCTTTTTAAATCCCAACAATCTCTTAAGGTTGAAAAACGAATTAAGTACTCTAGGGAAAATATCGGGAGAGCTGAGTGGACGGGAGAGCAACAATTATTCAGTGTTCTTTTGTTTTGGAGACAAATAACTCATTTTCATACTCAATGAGGTCTTCCAACCTTTCTTGCTTTTAAAATATAAAACCTTCTTAAAAATTACTATTTCTTCTTTTAAAGTCTTCTTGAAAATTTTCTGAAAGCCCTTCCCCAAAATTTATCATAGTCCTCGAAAAGTGTATAGAATTGTTTGTAGTCCTTTCAATACGAAAGGAAAGTCGACTTGAAAGCGATGCGGCGAAGAATTTTAAGCAATCTTTGTTCTGGCCGGGAAAGAAAGTTGGAAGCTCTGCCATCACTGGCAGCCGCTGACGGTGATGGCGGCGGTGGTGCTCTCTTCGCAGTCGGTGAGTTGCCAGTGATTGGCAGGCTGGCCGGCCAGCTCGGTGGCTGCGAGAGATAATCAGAATTCCAGCATTTTCACCTGTTGCCATTTGCCGCCGTTTGCCAGTTTGACATGTGCCTCACATGCCGTTGCCATTTGTCTGCACTTTAATGACGCGCGCGCCCGTCATCCTCGGTCAGCCAGCCAGCCGGGCAGGCAGGCAGGCAGGCGAGGCAACCATTGAGCTGAGCCTGGCCAGGCAATCAGCTAAGCATCTTAGCGCGTTGACAATCTATGCGCATAGTTTAGCATTTACTGTTGGAATTATTGAACCACATGCGAAGCATGCTTCCCGACTCGACTCCACAAGTGACCCAGTTGGCCGGATGTGGGCCCAGGTGGGGCGAAAGGCCCTGCTGTCAAAATGGTTACGGTTTAGTTTTTGGGCCCCAGCCGCCGCTTGAATACGAGTATTGCGGCATTTAGCAGGTACTCGTGGCAGTTAAAAAAGTGTCCACAATACACGGTAAAATGTCATTACTATGGTAATTCGCACAGTGGGTCAATTGAAAATTCATACGCAGTGTGGTACGCTCTTGCCAGCAATTGCATTGGCAATGCGCATATTTTAATGCGCCATTCTTGTTGCTGTTGCTCGTCTGACGTCGACAACCAACGAACGAAACGAACAACAATAGCAACATTTGAAATTGTAACAAATAGGCTAGCGAATCAACGAAGCTGACCTCCCGCGCACATGGCTTTGAGTATTTGGCACACAAATGCGAGCAATTTATGCAAATGGCTCCCCACAACACCAAGAACACCAAGAACACCTTGAAGACCGCGCCAGTAATGTAATAAATACGCAATACCACCACCACCCAAATGCGTAGTTGACCCTTGACATGGCCAGCCAAAGCGAAAATAAACAAACAAACAGACAGTCGGACAGCTGGCCAGTCGGACGGTCGGACAGTCTATGGGGGGCGACGGTATTTCCAATCGCGAGAGCCACTTGCCAAGCAGAATGGGAAAATTTGCATAGGAAAAACAACATTTCCGCCAACACAACACACACGCCTCGAGTGGAGGTGGCCACAGCGATGGCGATGGCAGTGGGGGTGGGGGCAAGTTCAGGCAACTGCAATTGCATATATTATGGACAAAATAAATGGGTAAAACAGCGGGAGGGTTGGCGGACTTTAACTAGAAACTGTACTTGGCCGGCCAAATCGAAAGGAACACGAACCCACCTCCTAGGCAGCCAATGAAATGTATGGCCCCATCGAGAGAGAGAAATCCTACTGCCGTGTAATTAGTTGGCATCCGACTCATCCTTTTCGCCTGTCTGCCCTACGGGCTCTGGCCCTGGCATAATTAAGGTATCGTCCGACGCGACGGCTGACAGCAGCGCAAATTCCTGGCTTAAACGCCCACACAAAGTTTGGCCAAGTCGACGGGGGCCTAATTTCCTGGAATGAATCAATGCTGCAGGCCATCAAAGCCGCGCTTACCTGCTTCGATCCTTTTGTGTGAGTCACACACACAGCAACACACATTTGCATAATTGCCAGGGCCCACAAAGCTGGCGCTGCCAAATACAAACTCCCAATACCCCAAAAAAAATAAAACAATGTTCCCAAACAGTCAACAATATTTGTAGTACGGTACAAACGACAATAAGCAAGCTAATTTCGAAAGTATCACAATGCCGAAATCACCCCTGCCCAGCGGGGTCTGGATGCTGGCCGAAACCTCCATGAAGTAAGCCAAATCAGGCCAACTCCAAGGCTCCAAACCTCACCCTTTCCCTCTCTCAGTTTGCGCAAGTCGACGCTGAAAGCCGGCGTCCAGCGGGCCGCTGAGATACCTTTAAGGTAAACCGAAATCTAACTTGAGTCTGCTCGAGTTTGAAGATTGTGATTTTAGCGACTTCGATGCCTTTATTAATCTGCTCAAGGGAACCATCGGCACCGGCTGCCTGGCCATGCCCAGGGCCTACTACAATACGGGCTGGTTGGTGGGCATTTTAAGCACGGTGATCATTTGCTCCTTCGTCGTCACGGCCATGCATGTTCTGGTTTGTTTCCATTTCGATAGCGTCTTCAATCTAATCCATTTGGCATTTCTTAGCTTCATGATATTCAAGAAATGTGCAAATTGCATGGCGTTTCCATTGTCAGCTACGGCGAGGCTATGGAGTTTGCTTTGTCCAATGGGCCGGGTTGGATACGTCCAGCTGCCAAGTGCATGAGGTGAAAGGACATCAATCTTTATGCTTGCTTGTTCCGCTTTAAGTTCCGTTTCAGTTTCTTGGTTGATATAATGCTCTGCATATGCCACTTTGGGATCGATTGTGTGTATATTGTGTTCATTGCCAAGGACATGAAAGTTATGGGTGATATTTACTGGCGACCCTTAGACATACGAATCTATATGGCCATGCTGACCATACCGCTGATTATCATATTCATGGTCAGGAATCTCAAGTATTTGGTGCCCTTTGCCATGACCTCGAATATCCTACTTACCATAGGTCTGTCTGAATCTGTAATACTTTAATTGTGGGTTCTAATTTTGGGCTATAAGGTTTTGTGATAATATTCTCGTATATAGTAACCGATTTGCCCGATCTATCTGAGCGCCCCGCCATTCAGACACTCACTCAATTCCCTCTCTATTTTGGAGTTGTTGTCTTCTCCATTGAATCGGTGGGAGTGGTAAGTCCAACTCGATATGAGTTTCTCCTCCTCCTGAGCTTTATCTTGTTTAGATCATAAATGTGCCGCGTCATATGAAACATCCAGAGCATTATTTGGGCTTTTGCGGGGTCTTCAATCAGGCCATGTTCATTGTGGTCTTTCTGTACGTGACCATTGGATTCCTGGGCTTCTGGAAGTACGGCACGGATATCGAGCCCTCGCTCCTTAACAATTTGCCTGCCAATCAACCGTAAGCTCTTTTTTTGTATGCCATTTCCTCTATCGATCGATAGCTTCAGTGATCTTCCAGCCTCGGCCAGTTGACCATTATAATATTTGCCATTGCGATATTCCTTTCGTATCCCCTGCAGGGCAGTGTCACCATCGACATTGTCTGGCGCCATCATATGGCCCACAAATTGGAGAAGAAAGACAGACGATGCATAGAGTATTTGGTGAGAGCTACAATGGTCGTGGCCACGGTGCTTTGCGCCATTGGCTATCCCGATTTCAACTTGCTACTGTCGCTGGTCGGGTCGCTTTGTCTGTCTCAATTGGGTTTGGTGTTTCCCGGGATTATCAGCCTGTGCGTGTGGTACAATCAGGGCGAAAATTCCGAGGATACGCTTCTTTATCGTTCGATTGTGTTCATTGCAGTCGGCATTATTGGCTGCATTAGTGGCACTCTCACCTCGATAGCGAGGATTGTGGAGGAGTACGGGGATTCTGGACCAGAACAAACTATATTTTAAATATTTGAAAATAAACTTTTTCTTTTACTTCAAGTTCCATATAAAAACTTATATAAGTTATTTTTTATTGATTTATACACAACACACACTCTCAAAATGGGCGATGATTTTAATCCATACGATCATCGCGATGTCGAACAGCCGATTAAGTGAGTTTCCCTGGTTGCCCTTAAGAGCCTTTCACGAACCTCAATTTCCAGCAATGTGGGGGCTTTCATTTCGCTGCTCAAGTGCGTCATTGGCACGGGCATCCTGGCCATGCCCCTGGCCTTTCTCTATTCCGGAGTCATTGGCGGCACAGTGCTCACAATTATCAGCACAATTGTCCTCACCTATGGCATGCATTTATTGGTATGTGCTGGCAGAAAGCTCTCAAGAAATCCTTAGAACTTCCAAAAATTCTATAGATTCATTGTATGACCGAGGCGGCTGCTAGGCAGAAAGTCGGCTATTGCACCTTCCCGGAGGCCATGGTGGCTTCCTTCTCCGAGGGCCCCAATTGGTGCCGGCACATGGCCAAAGCCTCTGGCTATTTGGTAGACTTTGTGCTGGCCTTTTCGCAATATGGGATCACGGTTGTGTATATTGTGTTCGTGGCCCAGAACTGGAAGCAAATTCTGGACTTTCATGCCAAAGACTTGAACATCAACTTGCTGATCTTTATCGCCATTGTGGGGGCCGCCCTGTTGCCTTTCTTTCTCATCCGTCACCTGAAATATCTGGTCATACCGAATCTGATTGCCAACGTGTGTATGTATCTGGCCATTTTCTGTATTTTCTATTACTTGTTCAGGGGCCTGCCACCGATTGAAAAACGGAATATGTTTGCTGATCCTGGGCTATTGCCTCTATTCTTTGGCATTGTTCTGTTCGCGGTTACCTCGGTGGGCGTGGTAAGTTCGGTGTTTTCGCTTTCCCTTAATTGAAGCTACGGCCTGATCGCTCCTGTTTCCCCCTCCAGATGCTGGCCATTGAGTCGAAAATGGAACACCCCGGCGATTATCTCGGCTGGCACGGCATCTTGAACAAGGCCATGGTTTTCATCATCATAACCAATGTGCTTTTCGGCCTGGTTGGCTATTGGCGCTACGGCGACGACGTCGCTCCCAGTGTTACCCTCAATCTGCCACCCGAAGAGATGTGGGTCGTTGTCGGTTTCTCTCTCTATCAATTTTACATTTATTTCCCTGCAGCGTTTCGCAAATTTCCAAGTTCCTTATTGCCCTGGGCGTCTTCCTCACCTACCCATTGTCGGGCTACATAACAGTTGATATCGTGCTGAACCATTACATTCTAAAGAACCGGGAAATCAAGAATCCCCATTGCATTGAGTACGTCTTTAGGATTTTTTTCGTTGTGGTTGGAACCATCAATGCCATGGCCTTTCCCAATTTGGGTCCTTTGCTGGCCTTGGTCGGGGCCATGTCCATATCGATTCTGAATTTGATATTCCCGGCTTTCATGCACATGTGCTTGAGATATAAGACCGGCTATGGCCCTGTCAAGTGGATGTTGTGGAAGGACCTGATCTTGACTATTATTGGCACGGTTATTCTGTTTTATGGCAGCTATGCGGCCATCGTGGAAATGATCAAGGAATACGGCGGCAAAGGCAAGGAAGAAGATTCGAATGAATCCGATTCTTCGGGTGATTCGTCCAGCGGAAGTGACTCATCCGAAAGCGGATCCCCAGCGGCTTTCTTCTAAAATAAAATTCAAAGCATCTGTTGGGAATTTTGGTGGACAATATTGGGCGGTTGGGGGCGCAGACTTTTGCACAATGTTGCAACACAGCCATTATCGATAAAGGCAGCGGTAATTCCCTCATTAGGCGTCCGTCTAGCCAATGCAACCGGCTTGGCCGACGGACACTCAGTCGTCATCCTCGGCAGCGGTGGCCGCTGCATCAGCCCACTTAACGATGCTCCGGAATTTATGCCGATATGGTAATGCATCTGTGCTGGGACTTGCCACCACCGCCGCCGACAGCGAGCGACTGCCTGGCCTGGCTGCCTGCCTGCCTCATTATGCCATTGATGGACTGCAGTTGGACGTTTGGATTGCGTAATTTATTGTTTTGTCTGCCTTGGTGGGGCCCCACCGTCGCAGTCGGTTGGTCCGCCGGTCGCTCTGCCCGTCTTGATAAACGGGTGTCAACGGGGGCAGGACGGGCAGCAGCAGGCTCCTCAGCAGGCTTTGGCATAACCTAAATAGACGACATCTGGCCAAGTGTGTGTGCGTGTGTTTGTGTGTGTTTTTTGCATTTTTTCTAAACGCCTGAATATCACTTTCAGTCGAATCCTTGGGGGCTTTGAATTTTTCGCTAAACAAGTTCACTTGCGCCGGCTGACCACCATTGGGGGATTGCTCCGATTGGCATTTATGGCGCAATCGACGACTAATTAGCTACGCGAGTTCCATGCTCACACACTCTCACACACACACGTGTGTTGTTCACAGTCTGGCGCTGATCTTTGTCTAATGATTTCCTTGAATTGACCGCCATGTGTGCGTTTTGGATTTGAGTTTCTCTCCCGCTCAGCTTTTATATTACTTATCAGACCGCAGACAACACACGTGGCTTTTGGGCGGGTTCAAAAGGTTAAACTGCGGATAGTACCAAGTACTGCCCAGGTAACCAAATCTACCACCCCAAAGACCAGAATATCGATGGAGAGAGCGAGAGAGTTGCGTTCTGTTCTGCGTATGCGTCGGTCGATTACGCGTGTGCAACAAATCATGTGGCACTGTCTCTCTAGCAGCCAACCAATTTGTGTTCCGTTGCTTTGCCGTTTGTATAAATCAATTGGCAAGTCGCTGCGTCTGCGATTGCGCCGCCAGCGCCTTCCATGGCCTCGCCTGGCCCCCAACCCGAATGCCTGTCCGTGGGTCCTGGCGTCCGGGTCTGGGACCGGGGATCGCCGTCCGTCGATTTGACAACCCGCTGTGCGTTGGCCATATTCTTGGGCCGCCGCATCTTATAAATTGCTGGCCATGAGTGAGGCAAGAAGGCAGCGAGCGCAACTGCGTCTCTCAGTCGGCTTGCTGATCACTGACGCATTATGTGTTTGGACTATGATTTTTCACTTGTTTTAGTGTGTGCGATGGGCTTGATTGGTCTATAAATTATAAAGTTTATTGCAACTGAACCCTAGACGATCCATGACCGATGCCTGCCTGCCGCCTGCCCGCCGTGTAATGAGCAGCGCTTTTCTGTATCTTTTTACATGCATTTCCGCCCCCAACTTTCGAAATGAAAAAAAGAAACTTGTTATCTGTCCAGGGAGCTCGGGTAAATAATCAATTCTTTCCAGTGGTCTTTTTGTTTGTCCAGGGAAAATTGTATCGCTGTCGGCAGCATTTTTGGGTGTGGGCCAGCCACCTACTCCGTTGGTTATTTGCGTTGTTTGTTTATTTGTCCACAATTTTGTTAAAATATTTGCACAATTTAACGGTCATCGTGGGGTTAAATGTTTGTCCAAATTGTTGACACACAAGTACCTTCCCGAAATCAACCAGGAAGACACCAAAACACGACCCGAAAATCCGCTCTGCGTCGACATAAATCCTACACTTGATATTTCTGATAAAAACCGCCTCCAAGGCTTTCGAATGAAACGAGAAAGACAGAAGAATCGTAAAGAATCGTATTCTTCTATAAATTATATAGATCGAAAGGAAGTTAGAATTTGATTAAGTCCTTAAAACATTTTTACTGACTTCGTGGATGAATACAATAGGGAAATGGCTGAGGCCATTTGGTAGAGGATCGTAGCAGGAGAGAAAAGAATTCCATAGGTTTGAGTTTGCTCTCCTTTACGAATGACCCTCATTATAGAGCTTTTTATTAAGCGATCTCCCAGAGGCTCTATCTCATTAAGAATCTTAATTCAGTATGCTCAAGTATTTTAAAAATTTGATCAATCTCAATATCTCAAAATTGGTTGTCCCCTTCAAAGATAAATTGGCCGATGATTCTATTAGCTTGCTTATGGGAACAAATATATATTTCTATATTGAATCATTAATTTTGAATACTTGAAATAATCGAATGCATAAGAACAAACGAGCAACTGGACAGTTGGTCAGCAGCCAGATGATTTTAATATTGTGAATTTGAGCTTAAATCAATCAAATTTATCCTAGACCACGGGTAAGGGTAAAGGGTACAAATTGTACTTAAATACAGAAGGATTGCCAAAGTGGGATACTCTTCGTCATAATATTTTCTGATGTCGATATAAATTTAGGGAGTTTATTTAGTTCTTCAATCATCAATACCTTCGTATGTCAATTCTTTTACCACCTTCGAGTGGCAGGGGCATTTGACCGCCCAGAATGCGCCCCACACCCAAAGGAAACGCCAACTCGTTGGGTAGGCCCAGCTGTCGCGCCCACTGGGCTCATTACGGTGACCATTAGCCGGAGTCAAATCTTGGAAAAATGTCAAAAATTGAGCGAATGATGTGAGCGCTTTGAACAAAGCCGCATCCTACGATCCGCCGCGGCCGGAGGAGCCAAACAACCAAAGTTGTAGGAGCTGGCGGCCGCACCAGTTGAAAGAAAAGCCGCCAAAGCGTGGACAATGCGGCAAATGCAACAGCAGCGGCAGCAGCAGCAGCAGCCACAGCGGTGGCAGCCGCAAGTGCACCAAATTTTGTGGCCCAAGGCGGGCGGCGCAGGCGGCCCAGCGTTCAACTCTCAGACAACAACGCCGACGACATCGATGACTTCAACTAAGCGACCCGAAAAGAATGTCAGCAGCATGTTGACTACCCAGTTGACAATTGTTTGCTGCCGTTGCTTCCTCTCAGTTTGTTTGATGAACTGACGGGCGGCATGAATGGCTCACCGACTGACGGACTGGCTAGACAGTTGGCCTCGGTAGCGGTAACTTTAATTGCCTGCCCAAAATCTATGACAAAATGTCAACAGGCCGCCCATAAAAGCATCCGCCACCGCCACCGCCGCATTAATATTAATTAAATAAACGTTAATTCAGCACATTAATGCGTAATAAATAATGAGCGGCAGCAGGCAGCAGTCAGCTGGCCAGGCCCAGTCAGTGGCCACACTTTAAGCAAAAATTAATGCACAAAACGCTACTTATCGCCGCCACCGCCGCCGCCGGCAGCAGCAACAACCACAGGAGAAGCGGCAACGGCCACTCTGCACTTATCTGTGTCAATACAGCCTGACAAACGCATTGTCGAACGGTTCAGTGGTTATATAGATCCGTTTGCTGGCCACAGCATCCCCAACACGAGCCTGTCGGCCTGGTCGGTTGGCCAGTTGGTCGCTTGGTCGGTTGGTCGGTTGGGCAGTTGCGTTGCAATTACATGTTTGTGACAAGAATTTTAAATGGGAAACCATTCGCTGTGTGGTGGCTGGACAAATGATTCAAACTTTCGCATTACGTGTGGAAAATGTTTAAAATTCTCAGCCCGATTGCTGTTTCTGGTGGATACGCGAACAGGCGCCAGGCTAAGCCGACCAACCAACCAGCCAGAGAGCCCCTTTTGCATGCGTGCATTGGGTCCGTGAACAAAACGCATGAAATTAGAAAGGCATTATGGCAAAATCTCCATTGATTGAGGTTTATTTATCAGCAATTTGTCAGGAAGCGCGCGCGCCCGCTTGCGGCTCAGATTAAAGTCAATGGACTTTCTAATGCAATGCACTGACACACTGAATTAGCCAGGCATTTGCAACATTTGCCAGCCAGGATCATTAAATTGAACACTTAACAACAGCGACCAAAGCCGCAACCGGTTGCTGTATCCTCGACGCCCCAGCATTCCAGCCTTTTGGGCATTAGAAATGCCCAACCACAGGCAGCCCGTTGGCCATAAAAAGCCAACATATTTCACCTACCAGCGCCCTTTGGCCGCGCACCAGTTAACAAATAAAATCGACTTATTAAATAAAATTTCAATTCAGTTGGCCAACCACAAAATGCAAAAAAAATCTCTACACGAACAGAGCTACCGTGTGGAGTTCGGGGCCTCCAGGCGCACCACCAACAATAAATCATCACATCGAGGGCGCGCGCACACCAACGGGTGGTGGCGGTGGCAGGAGAGGTTAGAGTGAGGGGGTTGCGGGTGGGGATGCCACTCAAGCGGAGGCGGTGAGGCGGCAAGTTGGCGGCTAAGTTATGTGGCTTCATTGTGGACAGAATGAGCGCTTTTAAGCAGACAATTGCAGCCTGCGGCGCAGCAACATCTTCCCCTCTCCCTCGGCTCGCTGTTTGGCAAGAACGCCAACACACAGCATCCAGGTAGGCGCTCTGTGGCTCCTCTGGGCTTTGGCAGGCGGCTAGACAAGCAGCTCCCACTGTTGCCACATACGCGGGCGTCCCTTGCTTCTTGGCTGGGCCGTCCTGGCCATTGTGTTCGGCTTGTCCGTCGTCCAGTAAACAGATTTTCTGCTACACATTTTCATAGGCTCCTGGCCATAAATCATTTTGTATGTCTGCCCAGTATACACTCCCCGCGTGTGTGTGTGTGTGTGGATATGAGTTAATTTTTAGGTAGAGCTTTTCGCTTCGGCCTTTGCGTATTTGTCAACTGCAAATTACAACATTTTTCCCACACAAAACCAGCTGCCGCCCGACTATCACACACACACACACATTCTGGGCTGGCTGCCGCCGAGTGGGTGTATTGGCAAGGCGCGACACTTGGCGCAAATTTATTGCCAACATAGCAATATAAATTTTCTATTAACTCGCCCAGACGACAGACAGCTGGACGGAGCACACTCTCGACTTCGGCAAACGGCAAAGCCGGGCGAGATTTGCATTGAATTGGCCTCGGCCAAAGTCTCGCCGGCTGATAGCGCATTATCTATTTAAGGCTTTAATTTTATTTACCAAAACTCTACGCAAAATAAGTGCAAGGCGGCAGCCCCCAGCAGCCACTAAAGTCGGCTCCATCGCCCCATCTATGGCCATGGTGGTGAAGGAGGCGACACTTGACGCGTGCAGCATTTGCATTTTCATGGCTCTGCCGACTGCATCTTATATGCATCTCATTGAAGGTGGGCCGGCCAGCCAGTCTTCCCCTCGCTGTGAGGCTTCGGTCTTCCGATCTCTCGACAAATTGGTCATAATTTTTGAGCCAACTAATCTGCCAATAAACATGGCCCCCGAACATTGTCCGAATGACAGTAAGCCTGGCCAAGTGCTCAATGGCACTAAGTAGCCCATGGCAACTAATAAAGTGCATTTATCTCGGCATCGATCAGCATCAGGGAGCATCCAATAACTTTGGGCTAATTCAGCCCCACAACGAATCGATTTGTTGGCCACTCCGCTCGCCAGGCGCAACGTCTTGGCATAAATTGCAAATTAACAGTAGTTAAAATCGAAATGAACTTGCGACAAGTGGGGATTTATGCCACAGACAGCCGGCCCGGCCCGGTCGGCCAACGGCACACTCACTCCAGCGAAAGGTTAATCAGCAGAGGTCAATAAGCCATAAAAAACCAACACGGGACGCGTTTCAATCATTTCGAGTGGAAAGGTTAACCAGATAAGCCGTCGATAAGCAAACACACATTAACCCACACACACAACGAACAGAGGCGTCCTCATTATCGTAAGTTTTAAATTTTATACTGAGAAATTTCACAGCTCAAAAATTGTTGGGCTTATCAGAAGGCGATTGAGTGGCAGGGAAAGAGCCGTGAAATTTTCATTAAACGTGAAAGAAATGTTGGTAATTTTTGAATTTAATTTAAATATTAATATTCTAAGAAAGTTAAGGGACAGTTTTCTTCATTAAATATATTATTGGGATCGCATAAGCTTGTCTTCAAAGATCAGCAAAGTCCTAAAATAGAATCTTTAATATCTTCGATAGTCAATTGAACGGCACTTTTCCCTTCTTTCTTTTGCAATTATTCCAACCTGCATCTTTAATCTTCTATCCTAAGTTTCCCCACTTCTCTGAAATTAAGAGGCCTTTTATAAAAACGGCCTGAATTCAACCTCCCATCTTCTGCATATTTTGGAGCAACGCACGAACTTTAAACTCTCAATCGATTGAGCTGACCGGCCCGACTGCCTGGCCTTTGGGTAAACAGTAATTTTTCAATTGTACACACACACACGGCCGGGACAGATGGACAGTTGCACAGACGCATAGTCGTGCACACACTTGCTCGTTACGTCACAATGCAAAATGCTTATCGGCGGAGTTTGTGTGTATCTTCCAGATACTTGTGCCATACGAAATCGCCTTGCCCGTCGAGCTGCCGTTTTAAATTGTTATGTTGTTGTTTTTTTAATATTATTTTTTCTCGACTGCCTTATCTGTGGGTGTAATTTTCTCACGGTTCAGTTTTCAGGCTGGACTTCGCGCTGCCGCTCTGCCCACATTTCCCTTTGGGTTCGTTATTGTTTTCTTATGAGTGGTGTGCCTTTTCGCCAACACTTTTGTGGGTGATTACACCAAAATAAGCACCTGAATAAATATCTTATCAGAGTTTCATTTTGCCGAGCGCGGTTCGTTCGTTAAAGTTTCCGTGTCGGTTTCTCAAAATAAGGGCATTAATTTGCGGACTCTCAGAGCCGCCCTCGTATCATTTTTTGGACGGCCAGCGGTCCGTCATAAAAAGCGTGGGAACAGTTGAAATTTTTTTGCAATCAATTGCATTTTTCGCTGTTGCTCGCATTGCCGACGCTCGGCTTCAATTGCGGGCGTTTGTGGGTGTTTCGCGGCCGGCAGTGGAGAAGAACGGATTCATTATCAAGTGATTGATTTTGCTTGCCTCTAAAGCAAATAAGAGTGTGCAAATCTTCAGGTCGACTAGGCGAAACCCTGGGAAATGTCAATAAGGCCCCGCGATATCAGCGTATTTGCCTTCAAGGTCCTCCAAATAATTACTGTGGGTGTATTTGCCTTCATATGACGCACAGTTTGAAGATTGAAGGGATTTTTATTCTGAAACAATCCAAGTTGCTTATCGGGAAGGAATTTTTCATATCACAAACTTTTAAATACGCAAAGTTCGTATAATCTCACTCTTATACTAATTTTTATACTGGACATTTATGCGTCCATCCCAAAAGTATGCTTTTGAGTCTGAAGCGTTATTTTGTTGGTGATAACAAATTATCTTTGGATATCCGACAAAATCCTTAATAGCGTAATCATATTTAAACCTTTTATGGGGATTTGTTTTCGAGATCAAAATTATTTTTAAGTTCAAATTACTGGAGCTGCCTAGGCTTTCGACTCTCTCTCTCTCTCTGCTAGATTCCCTGTGGGCTAGTTTGTCTCAAAAATTCTACAGCTTAAGATACTCAGGGTAGGGAACTTAGATAATTGATTTATTTTTCAAGTGAAGGGTTAATTTCATTGTTTTTTGGCCTTGCCAAATCAGAAAATGAGCACCTGTCCTATTTATTGATCCGACTCCTTTACGTCAAAGGTGATTGATGAAGAAATTAAGTAATTTGTGGACTCTGTGACAAATTTATCTAACCGCCAATTAGGGCTACGAATTTTGTACTATAAAGTTCAGAAATTCTACTGACACACGACTGAAGAGGCGCTTGGACTGTTTGGGAATGTCTAATTAATTTATTTCCATTGATAAAGACAAAGGTCCAATAAGTTCCGCCTTTTTCTGGTTTAAGTTGTTTCATTATTTTTTTGCTCTTTCCAAATCAGAAAACGATCGCTTGTCCTATTTACAGATCGGTCTCCTTTCCTTCAATTTGTTCTTCTTTTTCTGATTGAAGTCCAGACAGCTCCATAAATTGTTCTTAGCCAGGCGGTTTTTTTTAGCTATCTCTTGAAGCAGTTTCGCCCTTATGAATAATTTTTGAATTTACTCAAAAGTATGCACCACAAATTCAACATCTTCCCAAAATAATTCCAACTTCTCCTGAGGTTTTCAATATTTCAGTTTAAGGTTTTTAAGGTTTTTTATTTTTATATGTTTTTTTTTTTTCTTTTTACTTGCGCATTTTTCGAAATGCACAAAAGGCAAGAGGTCAATATTTTCCTTTTACAAAAAATAGGTCATACAATTAAAATTAAATAGGGCGTAAATCATGCAATGACTTCAAAGTACAAAAAAAAATCAACAAAACATGCAGAATTCAAGATTTCGGGAGGCGCAGTTGCCCAACAACTAAACCTACAGGGGAGACTATAGTATTTGTCGTTTTATCTAAGTGACCTGAGCGAGGGCAGCAGGTCGCGTTGGTCAAAATCACGGTGTTTTGCACAAAATCACTTGTCGAAAATTCGCTAAATATCTTTAGTGGTTAGTGTTGGTGGTCAGGTCAATGGCCGCATCGACAGAATCGAATACTTTTGTTTGGTAAATGTAAGTAATACAAACTGAAAGCTGAGGATGGACCCCCGCGAGGGATCCAAAGGGAAGACTGAGGCAGAGTGAACAAAATAACAAAATAAAAATCTTACAAAACTTTGGTTAGCCCTAAAATTAGTCAAAAACTTAGCTTAGACATCCCTGTGCTTAGAAAGATTGCTCTAAATCGAATACGACTAAATTAAATTATTGTAGCTTAATTTGTGTGTGGCCTATACTGTGTGGTGTGTGGGTGGCTCAGTGGTGCTCGTGGTGGTCGCCCACATGACCGCCACTGAACTCGGCATGGAATTCTAATATGCTTATATAAGTGCCCGTAATGAAGCCCACCACACCGAACAGTATAAGTCCGATGTTCTTCAGCAGCCGCCAATTGAAACGCCCATAGCCGGGATCCTCATGGTACACGGCCAGCTCAATGATGGCGGGCACAATCATGCCCAAGGTGCTCAGGCAGACGGCTCCGATTAGCGAGATGAATGGCCCCAAATTGGGCAGGGCCACGGCAATGCCACCGCAAAGGATCTGCAAGGAATTATTCAATTACTTTTAAGTTAAACAAACTATATTCCTTCCCTTAACTTACCACCAAACCCACACGCATGGCGTACTCGGTGATGTTCTGGCGCTCGGGGGCGATTTTGTGCTGGATGCCCTTCCACAAAATGCTCACCGGCACGTAGAACTGCAGGGTGAAGGTGAGGAAAATGGCCACAGCAATCATGATCTTCACAGATTGAGCCAATCTAAAGAAGAGAGTTAATTAAGATCTAATTGAAAGTATGGAAAAGCAGAGCCTTCTACTCACTTCTCCTCCACTGGCAGATTGAGGGTGATGCTGCCCTCGGTCTCGTTGCCGTACTTCAGATAGCCAAAGAATCCAACCAAAGTGTAAAGCACAATGACCACACCCATGCCCAAGTTCAGCACCGAAGGGCAGCCAATAAAGTGCGTGGGGTTCTTCATGTCGTTCTCCAAAGACATCACTACACCAATGCCCTCCAGGGCAAAGATCACAGTGCCGAAGAACAGCGGCCATTGGACCACATTGACAATACCCTCGCGAGCTGTTGGCGGTGGCATGTCCGAGAACACATAGATAAAGGTGATGATGATGCCCACGAACATCAGGACATTGGCAATCATAGAGAAGGGAGTGAGGAACTTGAGGTTGCGTACAAGGCACATAATCAGCAGCGGGGCTGTCACAATCACAATCCAAATGCGAATATTCGACTCTTCGCCCGTGTAAAAGTCCACCACCTGCTTGACATTCGTGGCCACAAACACCAGGTAGATGCAGCAGCAGCCCAGCAGATCGATCACCAGAAACGTGTTCACTATAAATCGTATGAAACGCGACCATTTGTTCAGCGAGGGCGGTCCGTCCAGAAAGGCCTGCTCGGCCACATCGGCGAAGCCCATCATGGGGATTTTCCGGCGCCGGCACAGAATGTGGGCGCATTTGACGAGTATGTGGACACAGTAGGTGCAGAGGGTGCCCACGGCGAAGGTGGCGGCCAAGCCGAACCACAGGCCGGCATTCATGAAGGCCATGGGCATGGCCAGGATGCCCGAGCCCAGAGAGCCCTTAAGCAGGTGGACAAATGTCTCGAAATCGCTGCAATCATAAAAGGAAAACGAGATAAGGAAACACCTATTGGTTTATATATTCTTGTATACTAGGCAGAGGTGCGAGTGGTTGCCAAATTTAAAAATGAAAACTTCTCAAGCATCAAAATATTTACGAAAATGCAATTTTCCTGTTGCGTCGCGTCGCGTGCTTTGGCGCCGCCTACGGGCCCCCAAAATCGGCTGACTTGGGTTCTCTGACGTTTTATCAGATCAGAAACTGGCAACTGACGTTGCTCTCTCGTGATTTTCTATGGGTTTTTTTGGGCTCTCTTGAAATAGACTAGTTTGCGGATTTTTCATAGCCAACGGTGCAGGAAATTTTTTCTCTCGCGTTTTTTGTTTTGCTTGATTTACTTTATTTTTAGTTTGGAAAGATTTTCGCGAAAAGCCCAAGGACAATGTCAATAAAGCGGTTGTCTTGCCGTAGAGAATTGCATTTCCGTCTCTCCTCTTTGGTTTTTATTTTGTATTTTTATCTCGATCGCTGCACCCACTAAAAATTCAAAGTCTAGGCAAAAAGTTCAATGACGTGGGCGTTGGCTAATTGAACAAGTTAGTCATTGATTTATCTAATTAAATAGATTCACAAAATAAAACCTCTCTGCCCAAAATCAGCTGTTTATATAATGTAAATATAATGCTGAGATTGTTGCTTTTCATTGGGAAAGAGGTGCGGACAGATTCAGAGACAATTAAGGATCTATAGTGAGTGATTTTAATGGTTCTCTATTAAAAAGACCTCAAACAGAAAATATTCCAACAAAATATCCCATAAGAAGATTATAAAATGTTGGGAAAAAATATTTCCCAAGAATTTTTTTTTTTTTTTTTTTGGAATATCAGCTTAAAGAACTTTTATATTCCTTAATCTGTTTCTTATATTTTGAACAAAGTTTCATAGAATGATTCCTAAACTCAATTTTCAATATATATTCACCAAAAAAGTTACATTATCTCAGAATTCAGCTGGGGAACCTTCATAATTCCATAATTCTTAAATTCAATATCACAAAAGGTAAACTCTCCAAGTTCTTGAAACGGAAGTTTCTCTAGTTCATTTTGATTCCACTAAAGACCTTAAATTTATCCTCTTAAGTCTTTTGAAAGATCCTTAAAAACTTTATAATTTTTTGACAGTTTCGCTGGTTCCGATTTTTTTAAATTTTATATTCTCAATGATTCCAGTGTTGGTAATATTAAAATTCCCTTGGCAACCGCAAACCTCTTGAATCTTGAATCTCTTGAACTCCTTCTCTCCTTAACTTTATGGCAGGATTTCTTGCTAATTTTCATTTTCTTTGACAACCACAAACTGAAGGCGCAAAGCACAAACTTGAACTTATTAGAATTATTCTAATTCCAAACTCTTAAACTTTCCTCTGGCAATCGCAAATATATTTTAATATATTTAATTTGATTTGAAAATAAATACTCACGATGTGGGATGCACGACTTTCCGGTGCTCGAAGGGGTTGTAATTGACATCCTCGGAGTCGTCGCCTCCTTTTTTACGCGTTATCACGAGAGGCAGCGTGGAGCCTGCCACTTGCTGGACCGGTACATCCGCCATATCCGATCGTATGAATCTATCCGAAGAGTTATACATTTCAAACATTGTTGTGGACGAATTGTTATCGATATTTTTGTACATCATTTAAAAATAATTTTCTATTTCGATTTAATTATTTTTAAAAGACCGTTCCTAAGGTATTTCGAATGGGTCTTATGCGCACTAGGTTAGCGTTAGGAATGACAAACTGAAAGAAAGAACACGTACTTTGGTTGGCTTATATTCGCGTTATTCCTGCCGTTATGCTGCTCGTTATCATAGCCCGCCGCCGATGTCGGGATCTTCTGCAAAGAGCGCGCCAGAGAGCGCAAGAAAGAGAGAGACAGTTGATGAATTTGGCAGGGCATAGGAAAGTATTCAGTTCAATAGCAAAATGGGCAAAAAAGAGCGTAAAATTATATAAAATCTCCCAACTCATTTGAGAATTGCATACACGAATTCTGCGCCTTGATTGCCAAGAAAAAAAAATCAGATATCTTGTAAAAACCGAAAGATTTGGCCATTCGGGAGAGTCGGTTTATGGCCGAGTCAGTGTCGCTTGTGGGTCTATAAAATTGTTTGATTTGTGTGCGGTTAAGGCGCAATAATTTCTGGATTTGAATTGAACGACGAGCAATCGAAAGCTGACGACAGACCATCACCAGCTTGACCTTCACAAAGTCACCAAAAAAACAGAAAACTTGGCACCAATTCACTGCACTGCCTGCAGCGCGCGACTTCGTTAGAAGAAGGAAGACCACAAACCGCACACGCACCACACAAACAAAACGCACACGCATCACTCAGAAAAACGTGCGAATTTATTGGCACCACACAGCGTATACGCAACATTAACAATCAAGTTCAATAGCCAGGCGGAAATCAGTCCCCAATTCTCTACTTCAACGCCGCCGCACCTGCTGCTGCTTCGACGACTGCTGCTGTTGTTGCTTCTGCTGCGGCTGCTGTGCTGATTTCTTCTGTTGCTGCTTATCCAGGCTGGTGCTGCTGAGGGAAGTGGTGACCACGGCAGCCCCACTGGACGGAGCTGGCGGTGGGCCTCCACGCTTGAGGGACATCTTCAGCTTGTGCCGACTGAGGGCAGCGCTGGAGAGGCGCGTTTCACGTGACTGGGCGGCGTTGCTATGGCGGCGCAGGACATCCGCCTCCCCCAGGCTGGTGAGCTGGACGCTGTCGTTGCGTTTGCGCGGCGGCAAAGGCGGCTTTCCGGCGTCGGCTGCTTTGGAGTTCAGCTTGAAGAACCTGAATTTCACGTGGGTCGGCGAACAATAAAAACCACAGCGACATGGGCAACGCGTGCCTCAGGATCAGCTCCAGCGTTTCAAATACGAGATACGTTCGCGACGACAGCCGGACAATTGAGCGTCCAAACGCGCCCAGCCAAAGCAAATCAATGCCAGCGAATGTCGTGGTCGTCCTCCCCAAATGAGCTTTTGTGGGTAAAATGGAACCGACAACGAATGCGCGACAACGAGAAAAAAACCTCAACCACTACTTGCTGAGATCCGCCGTCCCGAATGCCACAAATAACTAAACGCTTCATACTCTCAGCTCGGGCGCCCCCGTCCATCCATGCGCACATAGGTAGGTGGTGGATATATAGCAGCATCATCAGCATCATTGCCTCAGTTCATCGGCTCGCTGGTTGGTTGGCAATTTCAGAAAACGTTGTAATGATTTTTAAATAGCGAAAAAAAAGCGAAACGCAGAACAATAGCAAAACGGGGTGAGAATTGCCACCCGCTACGTCAGGGGCTTGGATTGGGGCTGGTTGACTGCTCGGTTGGGGTCTGATGTTAATCTTCTATGGCCAATTAAGTGGCAAGTGGTCGGGGGCACGTGATGCATTGCGCTGATTTAATTTTCACTTGTCGCAGCTTCCGCGTGGGTTCTCGCCGCTCCCAAATCTTGGTGGGGCAGAAACGTACGTTTGGGTTTTATTTTCTACGCGGGGTTTTCTTCCACTCACACGTGCAGTTGAACTGAAATTGCAGCAGAGCTGCCGCTGGCGGTGACCGCGAAAATCCCATTTTAATGAGGAAGCCGTTAAAACAACTCAAAAGCAACGCAACAACTAATAAAAACGAGAGAACCCCACACACAAAAACAGATTTGTGTATTTACGAATGGATGCAGGCAGAAAGCAACAACAAATTGGGCAAAATTGAATCAATTGCAAAACCTCATAAACACTTTCAATGTGACTGGGGCAAGTGGTTTTCGCGAAATGGAGATTAGAAAATTGCTCACTCCCCTGCGGTGGCTCAATTTGCACACAAATTTGAATAATTTTAGTTATAAACAAATTTATTTTTATTTCGTGTCTTTATTATTGATTTATTTGCGTCTTTTCTACGCTTGTTTATGGTCCCCATGGCCCACCGAGCGAATGCTTGATTTCTGGCCACAAAGGCGCCCTCTATGAGTCGTTGTCAGTCACGCACTCAACTCGCTGCCGGCCAGCATTTCAAATCCAATATGAATTTGTTCTGAATGCAAATCGAAGACGACTTCGTGACGTATTTTAAGCACAGTTTGCGTTAATTGGCCTTGTCGGCTTTCCAACTGAGTCAACTGGCAGTCCGGGAAATGCAAACACTTTCGATTTGCGTGTGAGTGTGCAAAATGCATAATTTCGATTTTCTTGCCATATAAAACAAAACGAAACGACCGAAACAATTGAGCAGAAAAAAAAAACTTATCTGAAATTACTAATTTTTCAGAGAGCCAACTAAAAATAGCAAGCGGCCAGAGTGCATGCAATTATGACGCCAGCAGCTGAGTCGCTCGGTCTGTCGCCCGTTCGGTCGCTCAATCGCTCAATGGCGCAATCTCTCAGTCCACTGGTTCCACGCCAAAATCGCGTGCTGAAAATGTCAAGTTCACGCCGCCCAAAACCAATCAAAGCCCCCGCTTTCCCTCCGCCGGAAATTACATAAATTTGATCTCCTCTTCTCCCCGACATTTGCGTAGTTTCGCCAGCTTCCAGGCTTCGAATTTGAACGCCAAGTTGGGGCTAAATTGCCACGTGTGTGAATGTGAGAGTGTGAGACAATGTCAACGGTTCTAGACGGTTGGTCAGAGCCCAAGAATCCGGACAGTTTGAGAGCCACTGGGGAGACACGTGCCGCCGTGGCGATGATAAGTTTATCTTGAATTACAAATTCACCACAAAAGCCAATCAACGGCCAATCAACCCGAAATTGAATGAAGAGTTCGAAAAGGATTCTCGGTCTTTTTGGAAGGGTATTGTTAGTTCTTTGATGTTCTCTCTGTGGTTGCAGCTGTTGATTATTTAAAGGTGCACACTTAAGATAAGAAACGCAAGCGGTTCGCGTCAGTTGGCGCCAATAATAAATTGTTTAAATAAAAGTTTTCCTGATTTTCATAGCAAATCGATGACTAACGGTGAGGCAATTCGTCAAATGACGAAATAAATTGATGCCCAAAGATCTTTGTGCAATTTTTGCTTTCTAATTAAGTCGGCTAACCTTAGGGCTGAATTTTCAATCAGCCCGGGAAACGTGCATGGCTTTGGCACTTACATAAGTCGAGAGGGGTCGAGAATTGGAACAGCGGCAAAAAAAGCAAACAGCAATGCGCTTCGTATTTGTGCATTGTTAAAAAAACAGCAAAATTGTAGAGTGGAAAGTTTTTAATAATTTTTGTTGTGGTTATTTCGAACGACATCTGAAATGCAAAGTGTTTGCTGTAAGCATTCGGCATCACGTGGTTGTGGTTAGATAATTTTTCTTTGCCAATTCGACAGACATCAGCAAAAACGGCCAGTTAAGTCTCCTCGTCTGCTACCGCAAAAATGGCAGGGATCGCGATAAGATACGCCCAGAATTACATCGAGGCGGGTGCCAGAACATTTGAAATTGGACTACTTGTCACTTTAGATTCCCCCAGGGATCGTAAAATTTGCCATTCGAGACAATCGGCCCCATTCGTCCAATGAACTGCATTGTCCCCAACCAGCGCCGCTCAGGTTGGCAGGGGGGGGTCACACTCTCTTTGGCTCTCTGGGAAGTTCCAGGTAATTTCGTCAAAGCATTTGAAGCTGGCGAATTTGCTGCGGTTCTGTCGCCGCTCC
Source organism: Lissocephala sabroskyi (assembly GCA_037075105.1). Classification (NCBI taxonomy): domain Eukaryota; kingdom Metazoa; phylum Arthropoda; class Insecta; order Diptera; family Drosophilidae; genus Lissocephala; species Lissocephala sabroskyi. Next base: position 34,427 of record JBAMCP010000264.1, read on the forward strand.
CCCCAGAGAGTGAGACGCCTTGCATTTGCATATTGTCGCACTCGTGCTGCGCTGGTTATTTGTATTTGCTTTATTTTTTTGTTTTAGGAGAGTACTCAATGGAAAATTACCAAACGGGTCGGTTCGATTTATGGCAACGCAGCAGAAACAGGCAAATGCCGATTGGCGGACAGCTGGCGAGCGGTCGGTGGCGCTTGCGCAGCAGCCGCCAGCCAGCTAAGCGTTGGCGTCCGCAAAATTGTGAAATTAACCCTAAACCTAAAGAATTTGGGAGTCGGGCAAAGTGCATAAAATGTGGCTGGATTTTGGTTTTATCTTTTTTTTTTTGGCTCGCTGTGAAATTCTAAACGCGCCGTTGAAAACCCTGAAAATCGCTGACGCTGTAGGTAGTCAATGGTGACGATGGCGGTGGCGGTGACGCCGACCAATCGCAACCGGCATAAATGGCAAATTGAATGCCCTACAAAAGCCGAGCAAACATAAAAGTGCAGCAGGCGTGCGGACGCCGCAGGCAAGTGGAAATTTCCACTGTCAAACGCCAGCGGCAGCAACAACAACGGCGGCAATTAAAGAGCCTTGTGTCTGTAGGAGTCACCGAGTTTGGTGAGGGTGGAAATTGAGGAAAATTCTCGAAATGGTGTGGGTAACTCATAACGACGCCTGCCATGCAAAGAGGCAGAGGGAAAAACACTGCGAAGAGTCACCCCGAAAATAGGCTTTGAATTTGTTTGCCGACGGATTTAGCCGAAATAAAAACCGCCGATCGATCAAAACAAAGCGACTAATTTCCCCATTTCCTAATTACCATAAACTCCCCCGGACTATCGGCCGGTCTAAGACTCTCAAAGGCCTTGGCTTGGTCGGGGCTAATCACAAAGTCTTGGGTACTTACGGTGTACTCGGTGGGAGCCAAGGGCGTTCGGGAGTCGCTCTTGTGGAAACTCATTTTGTTGGTTGGCTTTAACCCGAGCTATCCTAGAGTTATCCTGGTTGGGTTGCAACGTTTTCCAGAAACTTCCAAACACTTTTTGGCAAAGATAGAATTATTTTTTTCGGATTTTAATAGAGTGGAAAGTGTGGAAAGAACTGGCAAAAATTGTTTACAACAAATTCAATGAGTCCGCTTCTTTACTTTATTGCAATTTTATAGCTTTTGTTATTTTCTTTGTTGTAAATTTGAAAACAATAGTAAAAATGCAAATATTACTAATGCAAACGAGAAACTGAACGCCGCACAAATTAAGAATCGCAATCTTAGGGCCAAAACCGCGGCTGAAAGAATTGACAACCGCACGGCTTGACAAACGGAACAAGAATGCCAACCTTTGCACTAAAATGGACGAGTAGAACCCCCGGGTTTTTTTTCAAACCAAACTGTCGCCAGCGAAACCGAGAGAGCGCACAAAAAGCCGGGACAAAAAAGAGCGAGATAGCGAGGAACGGCGAGCGCGCAATCGCGCGTTTGTGTGAGTGGCCGAGAGTTAAGTGCATTATTTGCCGTTAGTTGGCCCGAACGATTCGGGCCTAAACGCTCGATTTGGTTCCGGTTCTGATAGCGAAAACTATAACGAATCAGTTTTGAAACTTGCCCCAGCCCCAAATGGAAATCTCAATTGTCCAATTTGGGCTGCCATCGATCAATATTAGCAGGCCTCTCTCTCGCAATTTTCCCGGCAGTTCCGGTCTCCGGATCCATGACGCATTTCGAGGAACTAACCTACACTCATCGGCCATATGAATCAGTTCGACTCACTGCGGCGCCGAGTAGATAACGCAGTATTCACTATCAGTAGATAAAATTCAATTCACCTAACCGCTCAATCCGATTTTGATTTGCATATCACTGCGCAGATTTTTACAGGGTCAGAGTGAGTCTCGTGTGGCGGGTTTTTTTCGGGGCTCGTTTAATTGATGGCCAATTGATGGGTGTGACGTTTGTGCCCCCAACCAAATTGCCTACAATTGATTGCCAAAAAAAGAAACGGGCTCAAAATATTGAGACGCACTGACATGCGTCGAAAGTGAAAGACGCAAATTTAAGTCAATTTACGCTGCCTCAATTTATGCTGAGCACTGCAGTCTCGGATTCGCTTTCAGCGACTTCCAGTTCGAGCCGGTTCATAATGTTGGGGAAAATTACACTAAACTTGACCCGCTTCTAGGCTAATAGACTTTCATTCATATTCCCATGGATTAGACCGCACTAATTGATAAGGCATTGAGGGCGATAAGGGCTCGGCTCGCTGATCGATTGACGGCCGCGATTGATAAATGCGAACGAAGGCAATGCTAATTTGAAGCCGCCACGAGTCAAGTGCAAGTCCAAGAGTCCCAATGAATCGCTTGTGGAGATTATAACCACCGGCCAATCGGCTGCCTGGCACACGACTCGCAATCACCCGAAAACGACTTCGGCCCCAAACACCACCACAAATCCTCAGTAATTCAAAAAAAAAACCGCGCAAAACTATCAAGATTCGGGATTGTGATATTTTAGCGCCCCGAAAAGCATGCACCAAATAAATTAAATTATATTGGACGTGCGGCCATAAAAAATGAGGCATATTTTCAGCTGGCTGCAGCGCCACCTAGGGTTGAATTTGAAGTGGAGTTTGAATTTCCTCTCAAAGGTTAGGAAAATGGGACCAATTTCCCCGCCAGCAGGGAGTTCAATTTCAAGCCATTTTAGGAGCATCGAATTTAAAGAAAATCGCGAATATTATAATTCAAGTTCTACTTAAAGAATGTTCCTAAAAAAATAAAATTATAACGCTTCAAAATCTCTAAAAAGAGAATCACAATTCGCCCCAATTCATTTAGCCTTTGCCAAATTACTTATAAAAAAAAAGCTAGAGTAGTTTATTTTTAAATAAATTTCCTCCCTCCTTCGAGACGCACGTTCTTCAATTTGGTTGATTCGCACACAAATCAAAATCACGTCGTACTTGAGTTCTAATTTACTCTGATTTAAACAGCCTCGCATTACGAGTGAAATGCTAAATAAGCTTAAATATTTTGTTGCGGTTTGTTGAGATTTGCATATTCAAAGCGACAACTGGACGAATGCGTTTTAAATTTAGCCTGACACTCTGACTGTCCGACAGCCAGTCAACCTGTCCTTAGTGTACTGAGTCAATTAGCAAACAAACCTGTGTGTGCCAAAACTTACGCACACACAGCCGGACAAACTCTCAAACAGCCAGACAGACAGACAAACATCCACTCATCCGGTCAATGACAACAAAAAGCATGAAAGAAACTCCCGAATCAGGTAGACAGAATGTGGAATCCCCAACACACAAACGAACTTTTTCCCGACTTCATTTGATATTCAAGGCATGCGATTTCAATTATCGCGTGGGGTTTTGCCAAACTCACATCCTTGAGGGCGGCAATGAGGCTGTGACATAATCCAAGTCGCTGGCAGTGATTAATGATCAGCTGCTTTAAATTCACCACAGGATTGGGTAATTCAAACGGTAGTTTTTGTTTTAATATCACTCACTCACCTCTAGAGGATCTCTGCGTTAGTCCTTTAGTCGCTCACTGAACCACAACCAGCGCGATGCGTAAGGCAACCAAAACTGAACCCCAATTGCCGCTGTTGCCTTCAAAGTAACTTTGCGAAAAGGCCGCCACTTCATTGGCATTCACAGATAATATCCAATTGTCTATAAATATATCCCCAGCGTAGGGTCCAAAATTCCAGGGAAGTTCTATGACTCGTCGTCTAGTTAACCTCGGAATGCCACACACGCTTCGGCCGGCTAACTGGATTAATTAAACTATTTATATCTTCTTTTCCCACCGAGAATAAGTGGCTAACCCGATAGCACCCACCACATCAGAGGGAGCCGAGCGAAAGCGTCGGCATTTATTGTCCGCAGACAAAAGAAAATGCCACTTGTTTGATTTAATTAAAAATTTATGTATTCCTATCGCTACTAACTTCGTAATACTAAGAAGCATTATCCATACACATAAACCGATATATGGATAACTGATTAAGACCCAAAATGGTTACTAACCTTCACAAATTCCCACTGATATCGTTCTTTTGCAAGTTGGGGGCTAAGTCCAAACGGGACTCAGGGATTCGGGGATAAATATAAGACTTCTCTAGGGGCTAGGGGAGAACTTAAAGATGAAAGTCTTCTATCTGCTCATTCAGTTGCCTGTTCAACTCTGCCACATCGTGTCAAATTCTTAGGCTTAGAATTGAGCAGAATGTTGAAAGCATTTTTATGGTTTGGATCTCTTAATTTTGTCTCTGAACCCCCACATGACTAACCTACCCAGCCATATGCCCAATTTGGCAGCCTGGCTGTCCACCTTCTTCGTTATCTTGATCACCCAAAAACTGTCGAACTCTCACCCAATTGTAAACTGTATGGATACTCCAAGGTTCTGCTTAGACAGCCAAGGACCCAGTCAGTTGCCTGCTAACAAAAAGTGGGCGCCGCCGCTCTTGCCCCCATCGATCTGCTTGCTTATCCTTCCATCAGTAGTTTGAATTTCTTTGCCTCTCCCAGTTCTCAATTGTAACTCCCTTGCAGTCATAAAGCTCTCTCCCCCTCTCAGAGCGAAGCTTACCCTTCTCCTAAAAGCTCAGCTTGCAGATGCCCAGAATTACATAAAAGCACGGATGCTGCAGGCCACCGGCAGTAGCTTACTGTCGTAAAGTGCAAGTCATGGTGTTTGTTTTTTTTAAATCTTTTTGCAAATACGCGTGAATATATGCGTAAATACCTAGAAACCAAACCGATTAACCGCAGGATTTATAATTATGAAAAATCTTAAAGAACTTACAGCAACAAAAAGCCAACGATCACCAACAAAAGCAACAAACTCAAAGTAAGTACAATATTATTTTATTTATATTGTTATTTTGCCCCTGACTATATTGTTGCCCTTAACGCCCCTCAACTCAGAAGCAAGCATAGGAAATCTGAATCCCCCAAAACCCTCTGATAATAACCAAAAATCTCTTATATTTTCACAATGCCCCTGAACAATCTTACTCTCACTTTTATTGAAATATCATAACATGAGTTCAATAACTTGCCCATTTAAAATATAACAAATTTATTCCATTCTTAATTGACTGCGCTAAGCGGAAAAACAAAGCAGATGCGCCGGCGCAGCTTGCGTTTTTTCTAGCGAGATATTCGTGATTGGGATTTGTCATTGGGAGGGCAAATTGGAAGAGGACAAGAGCCGCAGTCTCTCAATCTTTTATCCGTCTAACAATTCTCTTTCCCGATTTTATTCTTCATGCAGAATTTAAGATTCTTGATTGTTATGGTTTGGGTACTTTATTATTTCTGATTCATATATGGCGGGACGGATTGCCAACTCCAACCGAACACTTTTGGCAGCCCAATTGTGGTCATTATATCACTGGGAATAATGAAAACTCTGAGCTGCAGCTTGCTGTTTGGGTAGATTGGTGGAAAAGCAAACCGGAATACATTTCAGAAGCGATAAAAGAGCAACTAACGTGACCTTCACGGGAACATAAAAACCCACGAAATCCACCTTACCAATTTGTGAGTGAACAGGGAAATGAATCGTAGACCTTCTGCTAATTTCAGAACTTTTTCTACCTGCGCACTTTTTTTCAATTATTCATACGCTCTGTTTTAAAGTTAGTAACTTTAAGAGTTTTCAAAAAGAGAGGGGGTGGGGGAACTTTTGTTACATCAGCGATTGTGCAATACGCCCATTAAGCCGCCAACTGGCCGACGCGACTCCCAAACACAACAGCTCAATGCAAGCAGGTGGAGGTGGGGGCGTGTTGATAAGGCCACAAATGTGATATTTCAGTTTACGGGTATTATTTAATTATGGCCCAGTTAATAGCCATGCAACGGTAAACCAGCACAGCACACATCAATTAAAAGTCATTCGCTGTCAGATTGCCAACTTAGTGGGAGATGAAGGGGGCAGAAAATCTCAGGCCCACCCTCTCCCACCCTGCCTGGCAGGCCGAGTGAACTTGAATCTCCGCTTGGCTTGGACTTGGCGAATTTAATTGAACGGGTTTTTCGAACTGCCTTGACCAAATGGCCGGCGCCCGAATTCGCGAGCCCCAAATGACACTTTTGGCGTTTCTATTTCAAATTATTTTGTAATAATTGTTGATAATTTTCGAACACTTTGGGTTCTTATCTTGATCAAACTTACAGCGCCGTTTTGGGTGGGCGTTCCGTTCTGGCCACTTATCACATAGACCGTCATTTTGGCAGTGAGGACAATTAACCGATATTCGATTTGAGGCCCGAATGTGCGTGCGGCTCGCACGGTTACCGCGTTCAGAATAAAAGCACACGAATCTTTCGAAAACATTCAATTTAAAATAATCGCCGTTGCAAACACTCAACACTCAGATTGACGGGGGACTTGACTCCAATCGGCTGAGTGCATTGCCCGAGTGAGTTGGCCGGAGCGCTCGTCATGGCGTTGCCTTCGCATTGAGCGGTTTGAAGTGAGCTTGGCAATGGCAACAAGTTAGCCGGTAGCATTCAGCCCCGAATTGTCTGCTTTAAATAAATAAATTGAATTTGTTTTGTTGAACAAATCGTTTTGTGCGGTTCACCGCAGACAGCGGAACGTGCGAAATGAAAAGCTGGCTGAGTTTCCAAAAAAACTAAAACAGCTGCTGAGCGAAAACCAACTCCCCCTCACTTACAGACAGACGAGCCGGCAGGAAAGGGGGGCGAGATTACAGATTTTGATTAGCGCTTATCAGTCCAGTGAAATCCCCGGGCACGATTATGGCCGAGTTGCCGGCCACTTGAATACACCACTCAGATTAGGAGATGATTTACAAGTTCCAAAAGCTAAAAGCTCGGCAGGAATGCGTGAATGAAATTCGAGAATCTTTGGGCAACGAATCTTTCCTCAGCCAGTTGACATTGTCATTCAATTCCTTTAGATCTTGGCGGCGAATTTAATTTTGCATTTCCTTTGCGGCGACGATGGCCGGCCGACGCGGCGTATGTGCAATTTGCTGTGATATTTTTTCGCCGTCTGAAAAAGAGAGAAAAAAATTTGATTGCTAGAAAAAAAGGCCCACAAATTGACAATAACAAAGTAATCATTCAATTAAGTAAACCAAATAAATAATCCACGGACTTATATGCGCCATGGGTGCCTCCCAACAGGCAAAGGGGTCATTGGCAAACTGCCCTTCACACGTGTGTGGATGCTGCTGCCCATGGAAAGTAAAAGTTCCAGCACGCAGATATACAAATTTCAGTAATTCTTTATTCAATTAGAAAGTCCACCAAAAATATCCGAGTTCTTTTGTTACCCAATCACCGGTCGAGGTTAAAGCGCTTGAGATTTCCTGTGGCGGTCACGACCCCGAAAATTGACACCGACTTCATGGGAAAGTGGCGAAATATTTTGAAAGAATTTATGTTGACTCTAATTTTTAACGTTGGAGATGGGAATTTTCCGGTGCCGCTAATTTAATTAGTTGGCAATTAATATCCAGACGGGAACCCAAGAAGTCCCAGAAATCCCGCCTCAAATCAAACAATTTGCCGGCCTTATCGCGCCAGTCAAGCAGACAATAAAACCGCCATAATCACCGGTATGCCATAAATTAAAGAGCCATCAATTCCATGCCACTTAACACCGTCGACGCGTCCAGCATTCGTCATCGCCCAGCCATCGACGCACTGCCATTGGAGCCTGAAAGTCTGTTAATTGAGTGATGGGCGGTTTGAGAGTAAACCTAGAAATGCGTAGGTAAAAATTTTTGGTTGTTATTTTTACTTGGGCGGCTTTTGCAGTTGCAAGTGCGAACTGCTCTGTTCATGTGACTAAACAACTGGCGGCGGTAATTGGGTGCTCTGACGTCACACAGCCCGTTTGGGAAAACAAAATCTACAGCAAAATCTAAGCCAAAAGGCAGGTGATAAGGGGGCGGGCGTGTGGCACACGGCGTATGCGTAATGCATGCGAAACGAAGTGCTCGGGCAAGGCCGCAGAACTTGTTAAAGACCCAAAAAGAAATTGTGCTTTTGTTTCTCAATGGGGCTAAACCGGTCCGCAATCGCGAGAAAGTGCCCAAAAGCCCAGCCAGAGCAGCGCGGCTCGAAGTGTCATTATGTTTCCGAGTTTATTGAACGCATTTAAGGAAAGAGAGAGAATCGTGGACTTTCGAGCGTTAATTGCATTTAAAACCGCCACGCACTCTGTGACAGGTTCTTTGCACAAAAAACAGAAGAAATTATTGCCAATCGCGCGTTGGAATGCAGGCAGGAAAGTTGGCAGGCAGTTGGGGGAGCTCTTCCAAGACAATCGTATTTCGTATTTGCTTTTCGGTGTCGTTATGTTTGATATGCTTTTGATAAGCGGACAGATTGATTGATCAACAATAAAGATCTTATCGCCTTAACCCGCTAATTGGATCAATTAAGTCGGCATCGAAATCACACAAAGGCTACCAATAAACTCTGAGGAGAAGTGATGAAAATCAGCTTTATTATTTCGCTTGCTTTGATTTATCCTTGGGAATGAGTCTTCAAACCGATTAGTCGCTTAAAGAAGTGGCTTATTTAGTAGATGATCGAAGAGTTGATAAGTTGTATAGACGACTTCATAGCTTCCGATTCTGTTAAGATTTAATTAATACAGATTTTATGATTTAGTAAAAATCACGTTGGGGGAGGTTTGCTGTGATTCTTAGCCGATTTTCCCAACAGCTTCTTATCAATGCTTTCAGAGAATTGAATTTAAGAGATTAAATTTGATTATGAAGACAGAATTGTTTCATCCTCAATCTTTAATTCTGCAAGGGCTTAAATTCAACCAATATCTTCCACTCGTCTAACCTTCCATTACATTCTTTATTTTCAAAGATATAGAATTATACAATTTTTATATATAACTATTAAAATAAGAACTCGTAACCCTCCAGTGACTCAGTTGCTAAAATTTCTCGTCGTCAGTGAACAGGATTTCCCATTCCCTGCGTTTCGAGTGAAATAATACGAATCTCGCTTATCGCTAGACCACACGAATGGTGAATACTGAATGAATATATGAATACACTCACAGAGACTCATTTGCCGCATTTCTAATTTACGTTTTATGCTGTGCACTCTCATTCACTCACACTCAGCCACACGCAGGCAGTCAATTCTATAAATTGAATTGAAAATCCGCAAATACAAGAGATTTTATTTGGTGAGAGCAACAAATTCGTAGGGTTGGTGTGATTGTTGTTGCCTAAATCTTCCCCTTCCTCAATTTTTATTTAGAACATTCACACAAAACAATTTAGTTTTTATTCCATTCTCGCCCCCACCGACTTCTGGCTTGACTGGAATTCCGTTACACACACACCAGAGATTCAAGCCACCACCTCCTCCCTGGGCGAGGCTACTGCGGCGTCGGTGGCACTGCTGACGGTGGTGGTGGTGCGAGTTTACGTGGTGGGGCCCTCTCAGTTGCTTAAAACTGGTGACCCGCGTTATTTGTGATTTAGTCGTTAACGCGCGGCCAACACGATCACATCGCGGATTAGCTCAGAGAAAACTCGGACCCCAAATCCAAACCCCGGAAAGTGGAAAGCCAAAATCTCAGCTCCCATCCAATTGCATCTGTCGTGCGTTCTCGCTGAAAAGTGCAATCCTAATTACAATTTCAACTAAATTGTCTATATATGCAAAATATAAGCAAATAGCAACAACAACAACAGCAACAACAACCAACGAAATCGTGCAGGGTTCTTAATTGGCCATAATTAAATTGCCATTAAAGCGTTAATTGGGCAGCAAACATAGGCCGGCAATAACCTCGAATACTATACTACATATAGATTTCGATCTGGTGATAAAAACGCATACGATACTCCCGAATTTAAATCGTAGCCAATATCCAAAAACACCGGTAAGTCAGTCAGGACGGCCGGCATGCAAAAATTGAAATGACGGAAGTGCTCGGGTTTTTCGCTACAAGTTCGTCTCGTAGTCTCACATGAGTGCACACATTTTAATTAAATTAAAGCAAAGTGGTCGTTGTTTTTTTTTTTATGTTGGCAGTTTCATCTGAAAGTATTTCTTTTGTGGAGAGCAAATTAATTGCGAAAACGGGAGGCAAATTGGACGAAAGTTGACGTCAATTATCGATCGGGTTAAAGACAAAATTATATACGCTAATCTAAATGAAAATTCAAATTGTAATTATAAATGATTTACACTAGAAAGGAAACTATTTTGGGAACCCGAAAAAGAATACCGCAATCACAAAGGGCAGGGCAATTTTTGGTACCCCTGCAAAAAGGGCAGGCTTTAAAAACTGAAGGATCGCTAGCTTTGTGGGTTAAAAAAATGAAAGGATTAAGAATTCCACGACTTTAGATTATTAATATAAATAAAGCAAATCTTTCTTGACAACCCAAGCCAAGTAAAAAGGTTTCCTCAAAGCTCTCCAAGCCGCACATCCCGAAATAGAATTCGCCCAGCTTTTGCTGACAAAGATCCGCTTTGTAGATCGCTTCAAATATCGATATAATTTGATTTATTGCTCAACTGGGTCAGTGGGAATATCAAATGCCAGTCAGCGTCTTTCATTTGACTCTATAAATATTTTGTAATTCAATAATAAGCAAAATTATTATCGCCCGTTAAAATCACATAATTGGAAATTTGAGTTCTTTTTAGAGTATGGAAATTTTCCAAACTGGATTTTCACTCTTTGATTTTTCCAACGCATTTTTAATTGACTTCAAACTCAATCAAACAAATATGCAGAGCAAGGTGAACCGCTTAACAAATTTTTGTTTTTCTTTTTTCCAACTTTTGTGTTTCTTTTATTTTTGGTTTTCTGCTTGTTTGTTTTGGTTTTAGAAGCTGCCCCTCTCTGGGTGCTGGTCGTTTGATCATTGGCATTGTCAACACGTCGCTTACAATTGACTTTTAATTCCTAAAAACCCACTGAGGCCGGCCACTTTGGCGCATTGAACTTGCCCGACGCGCGCGTAAAAAACCGCGAACGAAACGCGCGCGTTTGCAGAAAAAGTCGCGTGCTGCTGACACCGCGCGTTTTCAGCGCGTCTTTGTTATTTCACGTGCCGACGACGGCTTTGATCGGCTTTTTGTCAGTGGAATTTTCTGCAATCACTCGAATTACTCACAAAACTTCCCAATGGCATGAATGTGCCGACTTCGGGGTTACAAGGCTGGGGAATTTGGAGGCGCGGCCGCTTATGAGTTCTTCTGCGAGGTTATTTTTGAGGGCTTGCAAAAATAAACATGCAAAATCGGATTCCATTTTTTTTCAGCTTCTCTATTTTATCTCATTTGCCTTTTGATTTATTTGGCCTCATAAAATCCAGTTGAAGCCGGTTAATTTCGCATTCATTTTTCAATAAAACTTTTTTTCACTAATGAAAACAAATAAAATTCAAACAAAAGTTTTGGCTTTTAGTTTTTTAAGCACAGCTCAGCTTATAGATGAAAGTGAACAGCCCACACCGATGGAAACCGGACATTGACATTGGCAGTTCATTGAGTTGAGAAACCGGCGTTCGGTTTTATCTAAAGTTCATTCATGGAAACGGTTGTAAAATCGCTTATCAATGAACCCCAATGATTCATTTATCGAAATAGTAATTGAACAATACGTCAATTGCCTTTTAATCCAGACTAACCAATGTTCTATAGAAATCTGGGGATTATTAACCGCAGTTCAGAGAACAATAGAACGCCGTTCCCACAAGCAATTTAGCACAGGGAATGTGTACGTGAATTCGGAATTCCATTTTATTTAAAGTCTTAATGACTTCCGCAATCTTGGAGCTGTTCAAATGACTCGACACCTAATTCACCCGCTCATAATTCATTCCAAGCCGAACTCGTCGTACTTGAAATTATGCATGCAAAGAGATGAGACCTCAGCAGCAGCACAAAAATATATAGGTGATATCTGTATAATTGAGGTTATTACTTAGATGTTTGTGTGGGAAAGCATTCAAATGAAGCTCCAGCACTTAAATGGGTCTAGAGATCGTGTTACCCGGTAGCCAAATTAATGGAAGAATCCGGGAACATTTCCATTTGCTATCTCGCCAAATCTGCTTATCGCTAGATCTCAATTTTCGTTGACGTACGAATATAATAATGCTTTGG